>JACXGM010018215.1:0-19203 GCA_016801145.1 Umbra pygmaea | reverse complement strand
TAAACAACGATCAATATTAACCAAATTTCTCTCTCATATTGCTCATCATAACCACTGAAAATTATAAAAACAACTAACCCAAATTCCAATTATTTTATATATTTTTTATTTTGCTGATCCGAAAAATGATCCGATCCGTGACTCTGATCCGAAAACCGATCCGATCCGTGAGTTTCATGATCCGTTGCACCCCTAATATTAATAATGAATTGGATGTATTGAAGCAATATACAAGATGCTATTGTGTTTTCGTTTATATATTTGAATTGGGAGAATTGGCTAGTAAAAGTTGGGCATCCACCAGCCACAGTGGCTAGGTTAATTTCTCAGCCTGGTTACAAGTTTAAACTGCAACCAGGATAGCTAGTGATTGATATAGGGCCTTTTTACATTGTATAATGTGCAAGCTCATTACCATTTTGTTTGTCTTTACACTGTCATATCTCCAGACAACAATCACACATTTGTGGGTGTGTCCTTCAAGACGTCTTGAGCTGCGTGCTCATGCCCATTCCCCCGCAATACACATTTCTCCTGGGCTATTAACAAAGCCCCAGGTGGGATCTCTCGAGGTAATTTTTTTAATTTATTTTAACCTTTATTTAACCAGGTAAGTTGACTAAGAACAATTTCTTATTTACAGCAACGACCTGGGAGCAATTAGGGTAAAGTGTCTTGCCCAAGGACACAACAACATTTGGCTCAGTCGGGAATCGAACTGGCAACCTTCTGACTACAAGTCTGACTCCCTACCCACTAAGCCATCTGTGCCCCAATTTGAGAGAGACATGCAAGTTTACACGGTACAATTGTCAAATCCCGGCGTTGGCTCGAGCAGATTTGGAAAATATTGCTGAAAGCTATTGGTATCACCTTATATTTGTATCCCGCATACACACCCCCACATATATCCCCCCCAGCCATACACAATGTTTTTAGTATTTATTGACATTAAATTTTGTTACATTTTTTGCTTTTATTTTGTTTGAACTTTTGGCAGCTTTTTCTTTGTTGTATCACAACTTTAAAAGGGACTCTGGTATCAGCTTTTTTCCTGTATAAATAAAGGCTAATAATAGAACTTGATATATAGACTTATTCTTACTAAGTAGATTTAGTCAAATCCCCTTTTAACAGAATGTTACTCATTAAAATATGCTTTTTCCAATAGTAACCTACAGATCCTTTGCTAGACATTCATTTCAGTTCTCAGCAATCAATTACTGGATTGAATTGCAGAAGAAGCAAAGCATCCTGTGCCATTGCACAAAACGTCCTGTGCACATTCAGGCATACAATATGTAAAACAATCCTCAAAACATGACATTAACTTATATTACACTGAACTTTGCTTCACATCCAATTTTCTGTTTTGTTTTCTAAAAACTTTTTCTGATAACCTTTTGAGTAAATGTCTGATAGAACTCACCTCTTCTCAGGATCCAAACTGGTCCTGATGTAGTGTAGGCTTTTTGAGGCACTTGACTTCTCTCTCTCAGCTAGTTGGAATTGTCCCACATCTTGTGTTGCAACAGTTTGGGCTCTTTAATGCAGTAATGAATAAGAACTCCTTTTCTTATATAATTTTCAATCTACTGCCACTAGAGCAAAGTGACAACACGTGGAAACGTTCTCCCTTCTGCATTTTATTTCCTGTCATGTCATTCAGAGGACCGTCTGGTGTCTAAGATCCTGCACTTCCTCTCATTACTTGTGAACATGTTGCACAACCTGTCAATCAAGTGTGAGTCTATTAGCAGTAGCAAACACAGTATTGGTGTTTCCATGAAAGCTGGTGTTCATATGCAATGTTAGTGCATAATGCATGCCACATGCAGAAGAGTACACCGGCAGAACATTAGTGTGAACAGCAAAAGATGCAAACAACTATTAAGCCTTAAAAACAGAATGGCCAAAAATGTACATTAACTATCATGTAGAGTTCTGGAATAATTTATGGAAAGAGGGTATGTGGGAATGTATTTTGCCAATTAAGATTATGAATATTCTAAGAATCCTCTCTGTCCATCCAAGGACGTTCAACATTCCAAAACACTTCTAATTCTACTAATTTGACCCCTGATGGGAATGAAATCTGCTGTGATCAGATTATACAGCGCTGGAAATAACAATTGAATCAACATTTCTACATGTATGTCAGCCATTCCATTCCAGTGTCTTTAGAATTCCAACACAGTATATGTTTGATTTCTCTCAATACCTTTGCACTTCACCACACATTGACTGTTACACCATGTCAAAAGAGTTGAAAGGAAAGGTTTGAGTGAGGTAAAGAAGGGTTAAATTTTGGGTGTACTGGCAGAGGGATACAGTGAGAGTCAGGTTGCTTCCATCCTTATAATCTCAGATGACAGTTCATAAGAACAAGGTAAAACAGCAGACATTTCAGACAACAAAGCTACAAAATGGCAGAGGGCGCATATGACCAGAAGCGTCATGCACCTATTTTTTTAAGGGGGGCACAGTGTGCACAACACATGGAAACAGGTGCCCACAAATACTGATATTTAAAGGGAAATCCACTTGGCTCAAAAATCTGAGGGGGGACATGCCCCAACTACCAACTCATTTGATTATCACTGAACAACCGAGGATGATAACAAGTGACCAAAAAAATATTTTGCAAACAAAAGTGCACAGCGAGGATGGTTTGGGCAGGGCTGAATTCATGAAAAGCTAGAAAAAAAACATCAATGAGATGCAAGAAGAGCCAGGGAAATGTTTGCAAAAGACCATAGAGGTCTGGAGTCAGCTTCTCTGATCAGTCTTATTGTTAGACAAAGATCTGGAGAGGCCTACAAGCCACAGTGTCGCACACCCACAGTGAAATTTGCGCTATGCCTAATGTGTGCTGCCTCATGCAGGGGGCCTGAGGAAAGTCATAAAACCCATAGTCAGGCTCGATCCCATGACCATTGCAACGTAGACTGTCCTGCAATACAGCAACTTAACCCACTACGTCACATCGACCCCCGGCTGCTTGAATATTTTAATTTATTTATATAAGGAAGACTAACTGAGACCAGTCTCTTTTAAATTTGTACCCTATGATACAACAATATAAAAACAGTATAAAACAAAAGTCAATAAACTAAAACAGCAAAGTATCAAATCAATGGTATTATCATTGATAAGCACAATAATAGTAATAATATCAACTTGGACTTACATAGCACTTTTCAAGGTACCCAGGGTAGCTTATCAAGTGGGGGGGTGGGGTTAGAGGTCAAAAGACTTAATGAAAATAAATGTTTTGAGGTGCATTTTGAACATAGGCAGGGATGGGGCAGTGCGGACATGGAGTAGTAGACTGCTCCAGAGTTTGGGAGCATTGGCAGAAAAGCCCTGTCCCCAAAAGTTTGCAACCTGGAGCGGTGGGTGGGCAGCAGGTCCTTGTCAGAGGACCGCAGGGAATGTGACTTAGTGTAGGATGTGGAGGAGATCAGTGAGGTATTTTGGTGAGAGTTCATGAAGATATTTTTAAGTGAGCAGAAGGATACTGAAGTGGAAGGCCTTGGTGGTCAGCGCAGACAAGACACCATTGCAGTAATCCAGACGGGAGGTGATGAAGGCATGGATGAGTGTCTCAGGTACTGAATGTGTGAGTGAAGGCCAGAGTCGTGAGATGTTTCTGAGGTGGAAAAAGGCGGACTTTGTGATGTTGTTGATGTGGGACTGGAAGGAGAGAGTAGAGTCCAGGAGGAACCACTGATTGCGCACCACAGAAGATGGGGAAATGGAACAGCCATCCACAACCAGGGCCAGGTCTCCAACTTTCCTGAGCAGTGGTGCAGGGGCCACCACCATGAGTTCTGTCTTATTACTGTTGATTTTGAGTAGGTTTGTGGTCATCCATGATTTGAGTTCCTGCAGGCAGTTGACAAGTTGTGTGGGTGGGAGCTGGGAGGAGGGTTTTTTGCTGTTATAGAGTTGAGTATCATCAGCGTAGCAGTTGAGTCCATGTTTACGGATAATACGACCTAGGGGTAGTATGTAAATGGTGAACAGCAGAGGACCAAGCACAGAGCCCTGGGGCACTCCATGGTTGGCCGGTGCTAGATCAGAGTTGGAACCATTTAGGATGATGAATTGTTTCCGGTCTGTGAGGGAGGACTGGAACCAGGACACCGCCTCTATGAACTGATGAGTTCAGAGTTCATAGAGGCGGTGAAGAAGGATGGCATGAGAAACTGTGTCAAAAGCTATGGAAAGGTCAAGGAGAATGAGGATGTGATGAGGCCACTGTCAGCAGCAAGCAGGAGGTCATCACTGATTTTAAACAAATGCTAATGAAATAGCTCAACACAACAAGTGCTTCCAGTTGTTGTGGTAGAGAAAAATATGTTATCCTCTTTAAAAGAATAAGTCCAGACAGCAGTTGTTATGATCCAAAATATCTATCCAAAATAGATATTGAAAACCCATAAAGTTGAGTTTCTTCTGCAGAAGAAGACTAACTCTGGATACAGATCATGCCTTTTTATATTAAACCTTATCACCCTGCCAATGTTAATTACTGGGGCGGTTCTAAACAAACGTGTAACTTTTTCCACCATTATCTTACACTGTTTCATCCCATGAAATAATTGATCATCCCTTTATGTTAATTTGTATAGTCCTGTTCTTAGAAGCCAATAGCAAGGTCTGCACGCTAAGTTATGTTTGTTATTGGCGAGGTCTGCACGCGTGCAGATATAATTCTCTAATAGGTTGAAATTTCTGTAATTACCGTCCTGGATATCTTTGGACAGATTAATGGTATGTCTAGGCAACTGGTCTACAGGGTTCTGGAAGGATGAGATTGTCTTAACCAGGTACAGAAATATTAAATGGTGTGTACAGCTGACAAGTATTCCAACAAGCTGTCTCGATGATTGGCCGAGGAGTGAATGTAAGAGCAAATGGGCTTGCAAATAATGAAGAAATTATTAGTGACTGTCTGAAATTGAGTGCATTGCAAATGTGAAGTGACACAATTCGTAAAAAATTGGAAAATGGATTGAGGAATGATTGAGCGGGGTGTTATACTGCAAAGTCAGAGTTAATGATATGTTTCAGATGTAAGTTTCAATTATTGCTGCTGTAACTTACCCTGTATGTGCGTGTGGCTATGTGAGTGCATCTTATGACTGGGATGAAACTGTACATTAAGCGGTCAAAACCCACTAAGGCCAGGGGTGGGGATTTAGTAAAATGTGTTACAACCATTGAGGTGGTTCGGACGCACCGGAAGACCGGGACACAGGATGACCTCGCCGGCGAGGAGCAGGACTGGCAGGATGATCCCGGTGGAAGGACGCCACCAACTCCGGATCCAAGATGTCCGAGGCAGGCACCCAAGACCGTTCCTCAGGCCCGTATACCACCCAGTCAACCAGATACTGGAGAGATCCCTGTCTGCGCCGGGAAGCCACCAGGTCATTCACCGCGTACGCGGGTTCCCCACCAACATCCAAAGGCGGGGGCGGAGTCCGAGCCGGCGGGTGCAGAGGACTGTAAAACACAGGCTTCAACAGCGATACATGAAACGAAGAGGAGAGGCGATAGTGGCGAGGGAGGAGCAATCTAGAGGTAACCGGATTAATGTGCTTGAGAATTTTAAAAGGTCCAATATACCTTTGCGAAAGCTTCTTACAAGGTAAACTCTGGCGAATGTCCCGAGTAGATAACCAGACTCTCTGTCCTACCCGATACGTAGGTGCAGGGCGTCTCCTTCTATCCACGAATCGTCGCTGTGCGCGGGTTGCACAATCCAGGTGTTGGTGGGCTGCATCCCATACCCGTGAGCTGCTCCTGAACCATTGCTCAACGGAGTCCACTGGTGACGGTTCGGTATCCCACGGGAATAAGGGTGGTTGGTATCCCAGGACACACTGAAAAGGAGTAATACCCAGCGAAGAGTGGATTAATGAATTCTGAGCATATTCTACCCAGGGGAGGTACCTGTTCCAATCATGAGGGTTGGCTGAGCAGCGCTGTCGTAGAAAAGTTCCGATGACTTGATTCATGTGTTCCGTCTGCCCATTTGATTGAGGATGGTAGCCAGAGGTCAGGCTGACGGACACCACTAACCTTTTCCAGAACTCCTTCCATGCTTGCGAAGTGAATTGCGGTCCTCTGTCAGATACGATGTCTTCAGGTAAGCCGTATTGTCTGAATACATTCTGGAAAACCAATTCTGCTAGCTCCATAGCATTGGGTAACTTGGTGAGAGGGATTAAACGGCACATTTTTGAAAACCGATCATTATTGACAAGAATAGTGGTATTATTGTGGGACACAGGCAGATCAGTGATAAAGTCCATGGCTACATGGGAGCAGGGGCGAGTGGGTATAGGTAATGGAAGGAGTTTACCTTCTGGGAGTTGTCGAGGGGTCTTTGACTGTGCGCATATAGGGCAGGATAGCACATAATCCTTCACGTCGTCTTGCAGCGAAGCCCACCAGTATCTTTGAGCCACTAGTTGAGTGGTGCGGGATATACCGGGATGTCCGTTACTGGGGGAGGTATGGCACCACTGAAGTAGCTGAGAACGAATGCTAGCGGGTAGATATGTTTTCCCTGGGGGTGTTTCAGGAGGGGCATGGTCTGTATGAAGGGCATCAGAAATACGGTCATCTATTTCCCATCGGATGGGTCTTACCATACAAGCCGCTGGCAAGATGGGTTCAGGTTCCACGGATCTGGGTACGGCTTCGAACTGTCGGGAGAGGGAGTCGGCTTTCACGTTCTTTTCACCTGGAATATAAGAAACCGTAAAGTTAAAACGGGTAAAGAATAAAGACCACCTGGCTTGATGAGCATTGAGCCTTTTAGCCTGTTTTAAATACTCTAAGTTACGGTGGTCAGTAAGCACAGTAAAGGGGTGACGTGCTCCCTCTAGCCAATGTCTCCATTCCTCTAAGGCTACTTTAATGGCGAGATGTTCTGTGTTACCTACGTCATAATTTCTTTCTGCAGGAGAGAGTTTCTTAGAATAGAAGGCACAAGGGTGAAGTTTACCATCTGACACCTTAGGCTGGGATAAAACAGCCCCTACTCCTATTTCCGAGGCATCCACCTCTACTGTAAAAGGTAGTGCAGGGTTGGGTTGCTACAATACTGGTGCTGTAGTGAACCGATGAGTTAGCTCTCTGAAGGCTTTCTTGGTTTCTTCGGTCCAGACAAACTGAGGTTTCTTTTGATGGGCTAAGGAATGTAGAGGAGCAGCGATTGTGCTGAAGTTCTTTATAAATCTTTTGTAAAAGTTTGCAAACCCTAGGAAACGTTGGAGGTCCTTTCCTGTCCTTGGCAACAGCCAATTACGCACAGCGTCCACTTTCTTGTTATCCACCCTAACTCCTCCTGGGGTGAGAACGAATCCCAGAAAGGACACAGTGCTGATGTGAAACTCGCTTTTTTCAGCCTTTACATATAACTGATGATCCTGCAGCCGTCCAAGCACTTGTTTCACATGGGAGACATGTTCTTCAATTGTGGTGGAATAGATAAGAATATCATCAATGTAGACCACTACGAACCGATCCAGCATGTCGTGAAAGATGGCGTTCATAAACGACTGGAAGACAGCTGGAGCATTGTTCAAACCGTAGGCCATGACACAATACTCATAGTGTCCTTTGTGGGTGATGAAGGCGGTCTTCCATTCGTCGCCTTTCCTTATCCTTACTAAATTATAGGCACTACGTAGGTCCAGTTTTGTATAGATGGAGGCCTGGCCGATTTGTTCTAAGGTGGAGGCAATGAGAGGCAAAGGATAGCGATGCTTTATAGTGATGTCGTTGAGCCCTCTGTAGTCAATGCATGGGCGTAGCCCTCCGTCCTTTTCCCAATAAAGAAGAAGCTGGACGCGGCAGGTGACGTAGAGGGCCTGATAAAGCCTTGTTTGAGTGACTCGTCAATATAGGTGTTCAACGCCTCCTTTTCTGGAAGAGATAAGGGGTAGATCCTTCCCTTAGGAAAACTGGCATTAGGGACCACTTCGATTGCGCAATCCCAAGGTCGGTGCGGAGGTAACACAGTGGCCTTTTCCTTTGAGAAAACTGAGGCGAAGTATTTGTATTCCTTGGGTATATATGTAGCGGGTTTGGCGTCGCACTCTTCCACCGAGGTAGCTCTACAGGGCACAGCCAGGCATTTGGTGTGGCATGTTTCTCCCCAGGCTAATAATTCCCAATGGGTCCAGGAAATAGTGGGATTGTGCTGACATAGCCATGGGTGTCCTAAGATGACTTGATCCTGTGAGGATGACAGAACAAGGAATTGGATTTCTTCAGAATGGAGTAGGCCAACCTGCAACGAACCCCGAACCCAAGGGTTGGCCGTCCAACGTATTAATCCTTAGGGGAGAAGAGAGCAATATGAGTTTCACACCTAAGGTTAATGCAAATTGGTAATCAATAAAATTGCCCGCTGCCCCTGAATCCACTAATCCTGATGTGGAACATCTATTGTCCTTAGTAGAGAGAATAACAGGTAGAGTGAGTTGGTGTGCACTGAAGGTATTAGTGAGATCGGACTCTACCTTATATTTGGGACGTGCACCAGAATCTGGTCGAGGAGGTCTTAGGGGGCACCCTTGAAGGAGATGGTGGGCACTCCCACAGTAAAGGCACAGATGCTGGGTGATGCGTCATTGTCGCTCCTCAGAAGACAGCGGGGAGCGACCAATCTACATGGGTTCAGGACCTGGCTTGGGAGTATATGTATGTGTAACAGGAACAGGAGCGACCCGTTGTGGCCTACGGCGGGCTTCAGCGGACAATGGGTTGTTAACAGCAATTGACATGCGGATGTATTTAGAGAGGTCAGTTTGGTCACCACGGCAAGCCAACTCTGTTTGAAGTTCTTTAGATAACCCCCTTCTATATATGTGTCGCTCCATCCACTCCCAGCTGCGAGAGTACGAAACTCTAGATCGTAATCAGCGGCAGAACGCTTACCCTGCTTGAGCTCACAGAGCTGATCACCTATGCTCCGTCCAGTTACAGGGTGATCAAATACTTCATTGAATAAAGAAGTAAACACTCTCATAGAGTTGAGTTCAGGGCTCTGAGCTGCCCATAGAGCGGTTGCCCAATCTAGCACTCTGCCAGTCAGTAGAGAGTAAATGAAATCGATCTTAGTACAATCAATGTGGAATTGGGAAGGATGATGGTACAAAAAATATTGAGCATTGCATTAGAAATCCTCTACATTTACCTGGAGTGCCATCATATTTAGTGGGCAGGGACATGGGAGGAGTTGGCACCGGGGGTACCTGGTCTCTCTGGGATGAAGATGTAATTTCTGCTTGTCGCAGCAGCCGGCCCAGCTCATCAATCCTTGCCTCTTGTTGGGCGAGTTTGGTCTGGATTGCTGCGGGGTCCATTTCCATACAATGCTGTTTTGGTGAGGTATTCTGTAACGATCAGACCAACACTCAGGATCACAGCTACAATATAGTTTAATGTTTTATCATGAAAATGATAAGGGAGAAACCGACACTGGCAATCCACAATCCTTAAAGCAGGGTATATAAACAAACGTGTTCCACAATCCGGGTTCGGGGTTCTCAGGCCAGGCAGAGGTCGATACACAAGGCAGATAGTCAGTCCAGGCAAGGTCAGTACACAAGGCAGATAGGCAGTCCAAGCAAGATCGGTAGATGGGAAATCCTGAGATGGCAAAGGTACAAAGGCAATATCCAGAGGCAGGTCGATATACAGAGAAAGGAGTAAATCCGTTACCAGGTATTCAGAATGTAAAAAAAGCCTTGCTTTAAACGGTAACCTGTTGTCTCTGTGTCCTTGCTCGCACCTACAACCTCATACTCCGGTCTCTGACCATCTGGGCAGCGAGGTGTAGAATCCCACTCCCTGCCTGGGGAGCAGATTGTAACAAGTGGGGGCTCGTCCGGGATCCTACGCCCCGCTGCTCTGACACCTTGATGGTTGGTGACTGGAGTATGTTGTTGGGGGTGTGAGTAGGGACTAGCTAGTTTCTGTGTAGTTCAGTGTTGATCGTTGCTACCTGTGTGTCTTAGGTGTATATGATTAGGGTCACAGTTTGTTGGGTGCTTAGCATTCCTTAATGGCGTCTCTGGCCATAGCATTATTTATTGAGGCACCCTCCCTTGAGGGTTTAATGGCGTTGCGGAAGGTAGACCTAGTGGCAGTCGCGGCTCACTACGGCTTGGCAGTACCCAAATAGTCTCTCAAGGCTGAAATGGTGGTTAGCATCACACAACATTTGTTGAAACAGGGTGTTCTCACCTCCAAAGAGGAAGATGAGTAGGAGGAAGAGTTAGAGAAGGAAAAGGAAGCTGGGGATGTGGATGAGGAAGTGGGGGAGGCAGCTGGGGATGAGGAAGGGGTGCTAACGGGCCTCTTGCCCGCACGGCCGACGGGTGATGTGGAGGATGGGACCCGGGTTCCTCAAACTATTCCCAGGTTCGAAGCATCCCCTTTAGAGCATGGCAGGTCGTTAGAGGCTGATAGGCTCAGGCTGCGTATGGCCCGTCTTGAGGCGGACCTGAAGGATCAGACAGAACAGAGGAGGTTTTTGCACATGAATTAGAGGTCAGGAGAATGGACCAATATCTTGAGATGCAGCATATAAAGGCAGACACTCAGCCAAGAGTTTGTATTAGGAAAATGGAACTTAAGGCCGGGGTATCCTCGACCTTACCCACTAGTGGAGGCCATTTTGATGTAGGGAGGAATATTGCTATCGTACCTCCTTTCCGTGAGTCTGAGGTCGATTCCTATTTCTTTGCCTTTGAAAGGGTAGCTCTGGCGCTCCACTGGCCCAAAGAGGTCTGGCCTCTTTTACTGCAGTGCAAATTGACAGAGAAGGCACAAGAGGTTGTGGCGTCTCTGTCCTTGGAAGAAAGTGGACAATACGACATTGTTAAAGCCACTGTGCTAAGAGCATACAAGCTCGTGCCGGAAGCATATAGACAGCGCTTCCGTAACCACATGAAGACAGCTAACCGTACCTTTGTGGAGTTTGCGAGGGATAAGGAGTCCCTGCTGGATCGCTGGTGTGCAGCCAGCAAGGTCACTAATTATGCAGGGTTGAAGGAGTTGATCCTATTAGAGGACTTCAAATACCACCTGCCAGATAACATTGTTGTTCACCTAAATGAACAAAAAGTGGTGACATTAGTACAGGCCACGGTAATGGCTGACGAATATGCCCTAACCCACAAGACTGTTTTCAAAACATATACTAACGAGAACAGGACGACTACTCCAGTGGCAAGACAGCCTCGTAGTCCCGTGAGTCATCCCTCTGGTCCTGGTAGGGATGGTAGGGAATGTTATTACTGCCATCGTATAGGCCATTTGATTGCAGACTGCCCTGTGCTAAAAAGCAAGCCTAAATCCCTATCGTCTCCGCTCCAAAGTGAAAACAAAAGAGCCTGACATTGGCTATAGCCCTTTTGTTTCTGAGGGTTGGGTGTCCCTAGTTGAGGGACAAGCTTGCAGACAGCCCATTAAAATTCTGCGTGACACAGGGGCAGCCCAAACGATAGTTGTGTCTGAAGCGCTGCCCTGGTCTGAGGACTCTTATAGTGGATCACATGTTCTGCTAACAGGTGTAGAAATGGGTACTATATCAGTGCCGTTACACTGGGTTTACCTGACTTCGTCTCTTGTGTCTGGCCATTTCCGTGTGGGTGTAGTACCTAAGTTGCCAGTAGACGGGGTTGACAGTAGTAATTGAAATTAACTTGATTGGAGAGTTAGTTCTTTGGAACAAGAAATTATTGGGATCTACTCCGGTTTTTCTTTACTAAATAGGGGATTAAATGTTGGCTTTCACAAATGGGACGGGAATTTAATGATTATGTTGAAGCGCTGAGAATATTTGTTTAGGAATGATGTATTGTATGTAATCTTGGAGCTCCATGTGTTGTCCGTTTTATTCTGTTATATGTCCACTTTGTCAAATAGTTTTTCTGTTGTCTGAAGGAGAGGACCTGAGGGGGATGGTGATCTTTCGATGACTGTCCTGGTGAACCGTGGCCACTCAGTCCGCGAAAGTGCTCATGCAAGATTGGCGTATTGCCGTTGAAGAGGTCCTGCTGCGTGTAACAGGTCGCACCCAACCGACTACGGTGGGGTGTCCCCTGGATATTTGCAGGCGGGAAAGAGTTATTTAGTTGGGTTACAATGTTGAATAAGTGATATGGGGGGATAAATTGCTAGGTATTATTAAGTAATAATTATTTGAGGTTGGGATGGATTTAATGTACAGTTGGAATTGTAATTTTATGGTTGCACGCTAAGGTCTGTAGGACATTCATGTCCTCTTGGTTAATTTTGCTGGGATTTAGGGGTGGCTATGATTTTAGGGTTTTCTTTGTGTGGAGATGGGGTCAGATAAAGGGAAATTGACATAACTGGATGGATTTTGGGCATCAGTGTGTTAGAGAGTTTATGGGCTACTTAAGCAGAATTACATTTTTTCCTCAGCTTCTGTGTTTTCATTGCTCGGGGCAATTTTTAGATCAGTTCAAGACAGGATCATTTTTATTTTTAGTTTAGACTATTGACAGTATTGAGGTTTTGCCTTGGTTCTGCCAATGGACCATGTTTGGGGAGGGATGTGTTTAGGTTTAGACATGTTTTTTTCTATTTGAGGTATCTCATTGTTAGGTTGAGAGATAGTGGGGGTGTTTTGGGGTTGCTGTTCTCTGTCATTTTTGTTGTCTTTAAAGGCTGGGCAAGAGCCATGGGGTTCCCTGCTGGTTGAGACACTTTATATTTTTTACAGTTCATCTTTGTCACGAACATATGAGTAGTTAGGAGGCAGGTGCAATTCAAAGAGATTTATTCCAATGATCAGTAACGTAAGAGACAAAACAGGAATCAAAAGGCAGTCGCATACACACTGTCAGTGACAAGAAAAATACTCAGAAATGGATACACAAAGGCTCAGGGTTTACATACCCTCACAAGTACTCATTCATTACCAGGGAATCAGGTGCACCTGTGTGCGAAAAGGAGATCACCATAAAGAAATCTAGAGGTATGGACTGCAAAAGAAAAGTATACAAAACAGAGAAGGCTAGACTTCACAGCCCTGAGTATTCTGGAGATGCAGACCATTGGCTACGGCAGTGTAGGGACGGGGAAGTCACAGAACCCCCCCCTCTGAGAAGCGGCTCCAGCTGCGGGAAAGAGCGGGGGTGCCCCTGCAAATGGGGACCAGGCCGATCAGGACGACAATGGTGAAAGTCCCGACACAGGAACCTAGCTCAGCTCCTCCGGGCCGTACCCCTCCCAGTCGATGAGATACTGCAGGTGACCGTTTCTCCTCCGGGAGTCCAAGAGACTCCGCACTGAGTAGGCGTCTTCACCGTCGATGAGGAGCAGGAGGTAGGTGTCGGGGGCTCCTGCTCTGCACGCACGTGAAGCATGAGGCATCATACCTTTTGACGTCTTGTACCATGTGAGGCCACTAGTACTTGTGCCGGAGGGCCCAGATGTGGGTAGAGTGTGCACCAAACCAGCAGGCAATCCCTATAATCGGGGGGGACATACAGAAGGTCTCGAGGACAGCCAGGAGGAGGGGGGTGTGTTACCTGTCCTCGACGGATGTCCTCGTCTACTCCACAGAAGGTGGGCGCAAAGACGCGCGCTGGAGGAATGATGGAAACCTCCTCTGTGTTCTTGGGGTCAGCCTCATGCATGTGTGACAGCGCATCCACCTTGGTGTTCTTGGAGCCGGGTCAGTAGGTGATGGTGTAGTCGAACCGGGTGAAAAACAGAGCCCATCTCGCTTGGCGGGAATTGAGCCTCCTGGCAGCCTTGAGGTACTCCAGGTTGCAATGGTCGGTCCACACCAGAAAAGGATGCTTTGCCCCCTCCAGCCAGTGTCTCCACCTTTTCAGCGCCTCCACTACTGCCAGGAGCTCCTTATCCCCCACATTGTAGTTACGCTCGGCTGGACTGAGCTTCCTGGAAAAGAAAGCGCATGGATAAAGTTTAGACAGGCTGCCCTGGCGTCCACCTCCACGAGGCATCCACCTCCACCACAAACGGGAGGTCAGGATGTTTCAGTATGGGCGCTGTCATAAACTTGTTCTTCAGGGTCATAAAATCCTGTACCCCAGGAAAGAGACAGAAGGCTGGTTAAACAAACACTTCTCTGCATTAACGAATAAGTGGTGACTGAGAAGCCTGCGTAATACCTCTCGGACATGTTGAATGTGTAGGTCGTAGGTGGGGGAGTAGGCCAGGATGTCATCTATGTACACCGCTAAAGAACAACCTAGCAGATCTCTGAAGTTCTCATTAATAAACGCCTGGAATACGGATGGTGCGTTCGAAAGGCCGTATGGCATCACCAAGTACTCATAATGGCCCGAGGTGGTGCTGTCTTCCACTCATCCCCCTCTTTCATGCGAAGTAAGGTTATACACACTGCGTAAATCTAGCTTGGTGAAGTGTTTCGCTCCGGTCGTCTGTTCAACTGTGGCGTGTATAATGGGAAGAGGTTACTTGTATTTCACAGAGCTGCCGTTTAGGGTTTTGTAGTCCACACAAGGTTGGATGCCTGTGTCCTTCTTCACGAAAAACACACTGGAGGAGACAGGAGAGGTGGACGGTCTGATGTACCCCCTGGATAGACACGGCTGCGGGGTAGCAGTGCTCCTGGGAGCAGGTCTATGGCGCAGTCGCACTGAGTGATACGTCTCTCCCTCAACGCTATAATTTTTTCATTTCATTTTAATTTATTTATTTAAACAGGAAAAGATTAAGAGCAATCGGGCCTGACTCAGTATAGAACTGATTTTCAGCAGGTTCCTGTTCTGCAGAACATAGATACCTCAAACACAACAGAACTCCAAGACCATACAGTAACAAACACACAACAAGCACATAAACCACGATAGTAAAACAAGCATCAGCAGGAGGCCATAAAGCCATCTTAGTGGTCACAGATATACCTATCCATCAGATGGCGAGCAAAGGTTTGTTTAAATAGTTTATTGATGTTATTGATCTGATGTGCAGTTGAGTCTCATTCCAGGCTCTAGTGAGCAGAATAAAGAAAGATCTCTGTCCATAGCAGTTCCTAAAAGCCGGTACAGGGAGAAGTCCATTTGCAACAAATCTCGCAGTGCATTCGAGCTTGTACTGACTTTTGGAACCAGCGCAGACAATCCTACAATAGTATGTCCATTTAAAATCTGATAAAAAGGTTCAATCCATGGCTTATTCTATAGTTCTGAAATGTCAAGGCATTACTCAAAGATAGTGCAACACAGTGGTGAGTCCAGCCTGGAAGCCTGTTGTGAATCTTATAGGCTCTATTATAGCGTCTCGCTACAGGTTCAAGGATCTAATTTGTTGTAAGTGACCAGACAGGTAAACAATACGACAGAGTGGACAATATAATGGCATGAAGATATGTTTTAGAAACAGAATGCAGTAGATATGGTCTAATTTTACTATAAACAAATAATTTTTGGTTTAACTTTCTGATTAAAATTTGAACATGGTCACGATAAGTAAGATGTGAGTCAAGAGAGACTACAAGATACTTATATGTGGATACAATTGAAAGTTTTTGATTAGAAAAGATGATGAAATTTGATATAGACAGTTGTTTCCTAGATGAATAAAAATACATACATTCTGTTTTCTTAGTATTCAGTGTTAAATGGTTATCCTGGAGCCAATCATGTAAATGTTGTAGATCTGAGTTAAGATTGTAATTAATTGTATCAATATCTGAGCCAGACAAAAAAATGACAGTGTCGTCAGCATATAACAAAGTACTAGAAACATCAACCACATTAGGAAGATCATTTATGTACATAAGGAAAAGTAAAGGACTTAAGATGCTGCCCTGTGGAACTCCCATAGAACACACTTGTGACTGTGATGTTACTGAACCGATTCTTACAGTCTGAGATCTGTCACTTAAATATGATTTAAACATATCTATTGCAGAAGAGGACAAATGAAAAGAAAGAAGTTTATTTAACAAAATTTGATGGTTAACTGTATCGAAAGCTTTCCAAAAGTCTATGTATATGACTCCAGTAACCTGACCTTTATTTAAAGACGCCCGTATCTGCTTAGTAAAGAGCAGCCAAGCCGACATAGTTGACCGCAATGGTTGAAAACCATGCTGACAATCACTGAACAGGTTATTGTATTCAAGGTGATTAATTCATTGATTATATAATGTTTTTTCAAGTAACTTAGAAACAGTTGGAAGAATTGCAATTGGGCGATAATTCGAGATATTAGTTGGATCATCAGACTTAAGAATCGGGGTGATCTGGGCTGTTTTCCACATGGCAGGAAATACTGATTGCCTAATACACAGATTAACTAAATGATGGAAGAGCGGAATAAGTGTACTATAGTGAGTTTTAAGAAAAATCATACTTAAATTATTTGCATCACAAGCATGAGAAGCATTTAAAGAACCCAAAATGTTAGTTATCGCTTTGTGCAATTTCAGAAAAGGAGAATTGCTGAGATGCCGCCGTTACTGATGGGAGAAACTGAGGAACAGTAAATCCAGAGGATAACTTCTGAACAGATGCAACAAAATACTTGTTGAAAGAATTAGCAATTTATCATGATCAGTGAAAATAGTTCCATTTATGGATAGTGGTAAACTGTTATTATTTTTTAATTTATTTTCATTAGTTATAGATTTAATTGTTTTCCATAATGTTCTTGGATTGGAAACCATTCGATTAATTTGATTTTCAAAATATGGCTGTTTTGCTTAGAATAATTCAAAGTTGCACTTATTTCTGAACTGTGTAAAAATATGCTTAGCCTCAGGTGTTTTTAATTATCTGTATGCTTTCAAATAGGTGGACTTCTTTTTTAAAAGCTGCATAATGTCAGGAGTTACCCAAGGTATTGTATTTTGCCTAATATATATTTTACAAGTAGTAGTACATTTTTTACGTATTGTCTCCACTCTTTTATGAAAATTTGATAGAACATGATCAGGATCTTGCAAAGACAGCTCATTACTCCAATTAGCATCAGCAAATTCAGCATTAAACTGAGACAATTTTGAATTTGGTACTTTTTTAATACAACTATTTTTATGAGATTTTGGCTGTTTAAGGCATTTCCTAATGGCATATATTAGTGAGTGATCAGAAACTGCTGTATTTATTTTTCCAAATATACTATACTTAGAAGGTTGATTAGTGAAGACGAGGTCCAAAATAGCATTTCGTGTTCTGCCAAATCTAGTGGGATCTTTGATTAATTGATGAAGACCATGTTTTATGGCAGTTGCTTTCAAAAGTTTAGATGAATTATCGATCCAATTTAAATTAATGTCACCTAGAATAAGAAGCTCCTTAGTTTTTTACAGATTTTATTAAGTCAGAAAGCTGCAGTAAATATGCAGTTGGACAAACATTTGGAGGCTTGTATGTGACAGTAATAGTAACTGAGAGTTGATTTGTAAAGTGAACAACTAATTGAAGTGACTCAGAAATTGTTGATAGTTCTACTACAGAATGTGAATATCTATTATTTACATAAAGAGCAACACCGCCACCAATTCTATTAGTCCTGTCTCTACGACACGATGAATAATTATCAATCGAAAGAAAGGAATCAGATATAGTAGGGGACAGCCATGATTCAGATATTGCCATAACATGAGCCTTAGTTTGAGCAAGCATGATTTTAAATTCGTCCAATTTTGGAACAAGGCTTCTCATGTTTAAATGACAAATGTTAAAACCTCTAATTCTACCAAGCTGGCATAAAGTAACTGGATTTTTCCTTAGACACAAGGGTCTTTTTTGTGCTTTAATAGGGTTAGAATTAAATACTAGTATAACAGGAGGAGATTTAAATAGCAACTGAGGTATTGTTGTTGTGTCAATCGGTTGTTGTCGAATACACAGCAATTGAGATAAGTCCATGTGAGGAGCACCTGCATGTAAACCCAGGCCCAGAGTGTTACTTAAAACATGAGTATAAATCCCAGGAAATATAGAAAAGTGGACATGAAGGTATTTTTTTCAGGACCAGGGTTAAGTTCAATATTTCCAATCATTAAAAGAGCAGAGAGCAAAAGTCTTGATAAGGATTGTTGGCTCTTCCCTACCGTAGCATCTCTCGTGCCTATAGGTTTAAAATGAAAGTAATTTACCCACCGGTGGAAGATGATAGTGCGGGTAGAAATGATTGTCCGTTCAAACTGAGAAATGATGTTAACACGAGGGGGAAAACTTGTATGATCCTCCGATCCAATATACGTGGAAGGGTTCCAACGAGCTGGAGCAATGAAAGGCTGGCCAAACGGCTTGTGCGTAACGAGCCATGGCATACCCAGAACCACAGGATGTGAAGGAGAAGGGATGATAAGGAACTGTATCCGTTCCATATGACTCCAATAGACAAATATAAAGGAGTAGTTTTCTTAGTGACCTTACCGCCTCCAACAGGCCTACCGTCCACCGCCAACACCAGAACGGGGGTCTCCAGGTCCTCCGTTGGAATGTTCCAGGCTCTCACCGCACCTTCATCCATTAAGTTGCCAGCTCTGCCCTACTAAGCCAAAAGACCTCACCAGACACTCACCAGAGTGTGAAACTGAGAAAAATGACTTTAAAGTTATCTTAATGTCCTGACAATTGATTATTATAGGTATAATATTGTAATTTTCACATTTTGTAGTGTATACCTATATTAATCTATCATCACAAAAAATTTGAACTTAAATTTGACCTTTGACCCTTTTTCGGAAGTTAATGTATTCTGCCTTAGCATTGCCCAAAAAATGACAATCGGTCATACCAAGGCAAAAGACATTAACTTCTATTTTATAGCACAATGTTATGTTAACACTTAAAATGTAAGCACTATTAACCCTATTGGACTCTATTATAAAAATGGCTTCACATTTATCTACCTCATATGAAAATAATATATAAACTAGACTATGTATTTCCTGCAGAAAATGTGTGTAAATGCTAAATAGCTAAATAGTTAAAGCTAAACTGGAATAATAGATTAAATCTGTACGTAGAAGTTGAAATAGTGAGAGTATTATGAATGTTTTCAATTATCACAAATTTCATAAAAAGTTTATTAACACCACTATGTGGAATATTTAAAGGTTTTTTGAAAAGCTGACCATAAATTGAATTGTTGGCTTAAAAAGTTCAATGATGACAAACAATGTTG
>JACXGM010018214.1:6837-19304 GCA_016801145.1 Umbra pygmaea | reverse complement strand
ACATGGTAAAGTCGAAATCTGATTGGTTAAAAATATGACAATCAACAACATGGTCCTGATGGGCTTCAACAGCAGACGGCATTCACTCGGAATTCTGAATGCCCTAGTCTACCCGGAGACAACACATATGAAAAAATCTTGTTGGATAAAAGCTTTCATTTATATGAGCTGCGCTAAAAGCAAGGCAACTGAAAATAACCTACTGTAGCAATGAAATCACCATATAGACTAATTTAAATGAACTTTGTAAAATATATATTATTGAAAAATATATTAAATAAAAAAATATTTTAAAGAAGTACAAAAATACATTTCTGATTCTGATTATCTTTGGGCCTGCAGAGAAGGCCTTGCAGGCCCTGACGGCCCACCACTGGTTAATTGTCTGTGTGTGTGACATCCATTAATGTATTTTCCCCTCTTCACAACATGGTAGGTGAGACACATGTAGGTTAATTTTGTGCATCTCAAACTAAGTGTGGCTGAGTTCACACGTTTTGTGAAGTTCCTGAATAAGAACAAAATTACCAATAACGGGAGTTCATTAGTAACCAGTGATCTATGATATGAATAGAAATAATATAAAACGTTTAATTAACTAGTTAGTTATAAACACCCATTATCTGATTATTTAGGTTTTATTTAGGAACTTCCCAGAATGGGTAACCCCAGACGCAATTAGTTGGTAAAGCACAACAAATACTGCAGTAGTCTACATGTGTCCTAGGATTTAGTAATATGAACAAAATATATTGTCAGGATAATTTGACATCTTTTTTCTTTGTGATTTTTACCGATTTTCTTCCCTTCCCAATTCACTCTTTAATTCTGCCTCGTAGGTAGCTCCGCAACTCCTTGTACAGATCTGTGGGATGACGAGGGGTAAGCTGCGCACATGGTTCACTCAACCACGTCGCCCCAGCCGCCGATAATTTTCGCACTGTTCACCCAAAACGGAGGACTTTAGTGGGATCATGAACAGGATGATTACGTTCACCGACTATACTTCTGCGATTGAATTTACAGGTGCTTTTAAATATGTAGAATATATGTTTATCACAATAATTGAAACAATTTTTTCATGGAATTCAAAGGATTTAGAAGTAGTAAATAAAATTACTGTATTTAAGATAATTTTATACGTACATTTAATATTAATAACTTTTCCATAATCAACGACAACGATAGGGATGAATTCTAACAAAAAGCCTCTAATTGGCTGCTCCATTAAGGTTTGAAAAGACGCAGTCAAATCTGATTTGTTTTTTTGCCCTTGTTAAATTCATAAAAAGATTGGAAGGAAAGTATTAAAAACTGTTTACCGAAATCACCTAGCTATATTTGGCCAATGTCCACAGCATAAAAGCTGAATAACGGTGTCGGTGCTCAATAAATTTATTTTCGACCCACATAAACGGATCTTTCAATTAAATTATCACATTCTTTTTAGTCCTGCACTAATGCATACAACAATTTAATTGGTTAAAACTGAAAAGCATTAAAATATTATTGGTCAAAAAGACGACACCAGTATTGCCAAACACAGAGGGAGAAGGAACCGCATATGACAAACATATATTTTATTTTGAGATAAGGTAAAATTAAAGCAGGGTAGGGACAAATATGACAAGCAAACCTTTTAATTCGAGGCAAAATTGAGCACTAGCCCGACGTTAGTTCTTACTGGCCCCGGGCAATCGTGCCGAACCCTGCCCCCCCCAGCACCCCCCTGATAAAAGATGTTCCCGCGGCTATGCATTTATGCAGATCAATGAGCAATACTTACAGCTGGCGATGCCAACTAAAATCAAACACTTCAGCTCAAACACCTCAAAACTCACAGTTCAGCTAACGTAGCATGGAGTTTGCGGTTCGACTGGTCAAGTCTGTTTTCTTAAGATGGCCCCTGGCTGTATACACGAACGGTACTGTCTTTTAAACTGTCTTTTTAATAAACTGTTTGTACACTTACAAATTACTCAATGCTTCGGTTTGCATGTAGGGACTCCCATTATGCTACCGTGGAAGTGTGGTGCTATTTTGAGCCTTCTTAGTGGTAGAAAATAGCAATTTATTGTTACTTCATCCATGCCCTCACAACTAGCATTATAAGGTAATTATTGTTTTCCACTAAAACTAGGCCCATTCGATTAGTATGAAAACATTTTCCAGAGAATGGTCAACTTGGTACCAATGTGTTATTAACCCCTAGATTCATTTTGCGGCGGAGTTGTCCTTTAATGACTACAGACCAGTCGCCCTTACCTCTGTTGTAATGAAGTCATTTGAAGTCATATGAACCACATTGTGCTGTCTCACCTCAAAACCTTCACTGACACGCACATTGGCCCACTGTCAACAGGTTTTTGGATGATGCAGTCAACACAGCTCTTCAATTCAACCTCCAGCACCTAGACTCCATTGGACTACACCGGAATACTGTTTGGGGAGTTCTGCTCCGCATTTAGCACCATCATCCCAGCCCTGCTTCAGGACAAGCTCTCCCAACTGGGAGTGCTTGAATCGACATATAAGTAGATCACAGACTTATTGTCTAATTGGATGCACATCCAGTCACAACTCGGTCAAGCTCCTAAAGTTTGCAGATGACACCACCCTCATTTGATAAATTTTTTATGGAGACAAGTCTGCCTACAGGTTGTAGATTTATCATCTGGTGTACTGTTGCAGCCAGAACATCCTATAGCTCAATGCCCTAAAGACAGCGGAGATGGTAGTGGACTTCAAAAGAAGCACATTTGCCCAGTCAAATCTGTAGCAAATCCTTCCACTTCCTGGGCACCACCATTGCCTGGGACCTCAAGTAGGAGCTGGAAATCAGATCCCTCACATAAAAAGCACAACAGAGGATGTATTTCCTGTGGCAGCTGAAGAAGTTCAACCTGCCAAAGACTATGATGGTGCACTTCTACACTGCTATCATAGATTCCATCCTGTCCTCCTCCATCACCGTTTGGTACCCTGCAGCCACCGCTAGGGACAAGGGCAGACTGCAGCACATCATTCAGAAAGGGTAATTGGCTGGTATATGCTTCCATTACAACACCTATCTGCCTCTAGATCTAGTAGGAGATCAGCAAAGATTGTGTCCGATCCCTCTCACCCAAATGAATGATTCAAAACTCTTCCCTCCGGCAAATGGTTGAGGTCTACCAAGACCCAGACCTCTCACCACAAGAACAGTTTCTTCCCTACAGCAGTAGACCTGAACATGACCCCAAAACCAAACTGAATCTGCTCCCCCCATGCACACACACACAGGAAATAACTGTATAGATAGTGTAGATATACTGTTCATAATCTACTCAAATCCTGCACACTAAAAGTAAAAACTAAACGTTTGATTGTTGTTTATATATGTATGTTATACTGGTACATTACAGTATAATGCATACATTATATGGTTCATATACAGGACCAGCCCCAGGCATAAGCGAACTAAGCGGCTGCTTGGGACCCTGTGGCAACCAGGGGGCCCCCAATCGAGTGCACAGGTGACTTCGCATGGTAGAAGTGGACCCCCAAATCAAACTCTGCTTAGGACCCCCAAAATGGCTCAGGCCGGCACTGTTCATATATTATATACATATATCTGTTCACATTCTGTAGATATCCTGCATATCCCACACTTAAACAATTTTCACATTATTCTGTTGTTTACATTAGGGGTGGTACGGTTCATAAAAAAAACATTTGAACCTTTCGGTTCGTTTGTCTCGGTTCGGAGCGTGTGTGCATCGCACGGTTCGTCGGTACACTAAATCTGCACAAACCACTTACTGCCGTTGTGAACACTTTCAACACCTATGTTAAAACACTTACCAGAAATGATGAGCATGACAAATGCAACACATGGCAGCTGATTGGACGAACGCGTCACATGGGTCTGGCTGCTCTTGAATTTCACAACAGACTCTAATGGCATGTTGTTCTGAATACGATCTCATATTTTTTTTAAATAGTTAACCAAAACGTGTTTCTGAAAACATTTTAAGCTAGAAAAAGGCCATACAGTTGCTGAATCTGTCTTCATTTCAGATCGACAAAGGTCAGTTTAAATGATTACTGGTCCCAATAATGTGCTTAAAGTCAACTCAAAATCTGTTTGTGGAAACATGATATAATTATTATTACAATTTTAATACTGTATCTTAAATTATCAATAATTAAGCTATATATCAAATGCTGGAGTAAATTTATGGAGTGTTAAAGATTAAAAGAAAAAATAACAACAAGAATCGTACAGAACTGAAAACTGTGACCCTAAAACCGTGATACGAACCAAACCATGGGTTTTGTGAACCATACCCCCCATAGTTCAGATTATACTATCCATTACATGGTTTGTAAAGGCACACACCTGTCTATACAGAGACATCCTTGCTGAAAACCTGCTCCAGAATGTTCTGGACCTCAGACTGGGGTGAAGGTTCATCTTCCAACAGGACAACGACCCTAAGCACACAGTTAAGATAACAAAGGAGTGGCAACAGGACAACTCTGTTAATGTCCTTGAGTGGCCCAGCCAGAGCCCAGACTTGAACCCGATTGAACATTTCTGGAGAGATCTGTAAATGGCTGTACACCAACGCTCCCTATCCAACCTGATGGAGCTTAAGAAGAAGAATGGGAGACACTGCCTCAAAATAGGTGTGCCAAGCTTGTAGTATTATACTCAAATAAACTTGAGGCTGTAATTGCTGCCATAGGTGCTTCAACAAAGTATTGAGCAGAGGCTGTGAATACTTATGTGCTTTTCTATTTTTAATAAATTTGCTAAGATTTCAAACACAATTCTTTCACATTGTTATTATGGGGTATTGTTTGTAGAATTTTGAGTGAGATTTTTAATCAATTTCAGAATAAGGGTGTAAAATAACAAAATGTGGAAAAAGTGAAGTGCTGTGAATTCTTTCCGGATGCACTGTACACCACATTCCAAATTATTATGCAAATTGGAATTAAATGTCATAGACTTTAAATATTTTGTTTTTCAATCAAACTCATGGATGGTAGTATGTCTCCAGGCTCTTTGGATCAATCAATCTCAGACACCTGTGATAATTAGTTTGCCAGGTGTGCCCACTTAAAGGAAAACTAGGATGTTCCACATTATTAAGCAGGCCACAAGTAATATTGCCAGACAAAATCATCAGATTAAGAGAGCAGCTGATAAAATGCCATTACAAAGCAGCAAACAGGTATTTGTACCTCTGGAGTCCCACAAACCTCAAGGTGTAGGATCCTCCAGAGGCTTGCAGTTGTGCATAAACCTACTATTCAGCCACCCCTAACCAATGCTCACAGGTGGAAACGGTTCCCGTGGGCCCAGAAATACATGAAGACTAATTTTCAAACAATCTATTTTACTGATGAATGCCGTGCAACCAGAATCGTCATGCACCTATTTTTTTAAGGGGGCACAGTGTGCACGGAAACAGGTGCCCACAAATAGTGACATTAAAAGGAAAATCCACTTGGCTAAAAAATCTGAGGGGACCCGCACCCCCTCAGTTTCAATGGTCATGACGCCTCTGCGTGCAACCCTGGATGGTCCAGATAGATGGAGTAGTGGATGGTTGGTGGATGGCCGCCATGTCCCAATAAGGCTGTGACATCAGCAAGGAGGTGGCGGAGTCATGTTTTGGGCCGGAATCATGGGGAGAAAGCTGGTAGGCCCATTTAGGGTCCCTGAAGGTGTGAAAATCACCTCTGCATAGTATATAGAGTTTCTGACTGACCACTTCATGCATGACAATGCACCATCTAATGCTGCAAAGAATACCTCTGTCATTGGCTGCTATGAGCATAAAAGGAGAGAAACTCATGGTGTGGCACCCATCCTCCCATGACCTTAACCCTATTGAGAACCTTTAGAGCATCCTCAAGCAAAAGATATGAGGGTGGTAGGCAGTTTGCATAAAACCAGCAGCTCCGGGAGGCTATTCTGACGTCCTGCAGTGTAATTCAAGCAGAATCTCTCCATAATGTCACAAGTTCAATGGATGCAAGAACTGTGAAAGGGTCCTATGTTAACAATCAACTTGCTCTATTAAGATGTGTTTGATTCAAATAGCTTTCAACTTCAGTAAATTACCTACTAATGCTGCAAATTCAACAAATGACAATTAAAATTTTTTACATCTTATAAAATGTTTTGAAATTCTGTTGTGCATAATAATTTGGAAAAGTGCATTTAGAATGTTTAATAGTGTTTTCATTGGTTGGTTTGTTCAATGAAATTCGACTTATACCTAACGGTTGGTTAGTT
Organism: Umbra pygmaea; assembly: GCA_016801145.1. Classification (NCBI taxonomy): domain Eukaryota; kingdom Metazoa; phylum Chordata; class Actinopteri; order Esociformes; family Umbridae; genus Umbra; species Umbra pygmaea. The sequence goes on along the minus strand of JACXGM010018214.1, from coordinate 13,012 downwards.
GGCAGTTTTGGAAGTTGATTTTGGCATACAGCTCATTAAATGTTTTTTGAGATAGGAATTTTGGGTTTTCATGAGCTGTATGCCAAAATCATCAGTATTAAAACAATAAATGACCTGAAATATTTCAGTTGGTGTGCAATGAATCTAAAATATATGAAAGTTTAAATTGTATCATTACATTATGGAAAATAATGAACTTTATCACAATATGCTAATTTCTTGAGAAGGACCTGTATGTATATATATATATATATGTATATATATGTATATATATGTATATATATATATAAAATTGTCTATCTACTGTAAATCTCACTCAACAAGAACACACAACAACCACAGAGTTAAAACAAATAAAAACAAGTGTACAATAGACATTTAGGCTCATTAGAGAGCCGTCTTTCCTACATTCTTCTATTCTCCCATACATGCTCACATACGTTCCTACTTCCATGTTTGGCAATCAAGCATGAATTCACTTTGTACTTTAGAATTGAATTGTATTAAAGGGATATTTAGGCTTTTATAATGAGATATAATTTTCCACTTTTAATGTTGAAGCATCTTTGAGAGGTTTAGCACACATTTCTGTCCAACTCCATCCAATACAGTACTGTACATTGTTGCTTATCCACGCAATAGACAGCCATATAAATCTCAGAAATTACACTTCATAAAAACAACTGACTGGATGAAGTTTCAACACTGAAAGTGTGGAAAATTATGTCTAACATGCTATAAAATTTATATCCCTTTGTCTTCTGCATATGTTTTTCATATAGTCTGTAGGTTAATTTCCAAGAAATGTTTAATTGTGTTCCAAAAGAAAAAGCCATTCAAACGTGTGCTGCATTTTTAAGTGACAGGTTCACTTGTTAATTTCATATTTTTAAAACTTCACAAAATCTGTTTTTTTTACACAGGAGATCTTTCTAGACGTGCTTGGTGATACTGCCTCTATCTCAGTAGTAGACAGGATGCACATTTTGGGTGCAGGAGTTATATTGTGTCAAGCAAGCAATTTATAGTTTAGCTTTGTGAATACATTCACTAAAACTAAACACATTACTAATTGGATCAATACATGAAAGTAAAACAAGGCAGGGTAATAAATTCATCACATCAGCTTGTGCATCAAAGCATATCAATATGTATTCTAACATTGTTTGCATATGTACAGTATATAACTATAATATATAAAAGGATATGAACAAACCATCCCCACCTTCATCCACATAGACAATACAGTTTTTGTCTTTTACCCAAATTATTGGTAAATAGCCTAATAAAACCTGCAAGTGAACAGTACAGTGACAAGTAACTTACCAATTTGTCCTTGTGATTGACAGAATAGAGAAGATGTTTTTCTGTTTATGAGTCAGAGTTGTGTGAGAGGTGGTGTTACTACTATAGATATGGGACGTACTTGAAAAGCCTTCCTTCTGTCAATTTCTTCAGTAAGGGAACAGTACATGTGCATGCTTATCATAACCATTGATGAATGTAATGAATCAACAATATAACAGATGGTTTATTTAAAAGACAAAATGTACATGAAGAAATTATGAAAAACATTTTTAAATGTAGTCAAAGGAAAAAAGTTAATATTTGTATCAAAAGTATGGCACATATTGTACCAAAATAGTAGACTTCTAGAACCATACAGATCTTGCAAAGTTAAATCCGGACAGTTTTACAAGGCTCACAAACTAGCCAGCACACTTTGAAAATAAGACTGATGAAGCAGTTACATTTAATTTGCCTTCAGCAGGTAGGTTACCAACCACTAATAGTAGGAGAAAAATGCACACCTTTTTACGCATGACTCAACAAAGCATTTCTTGGAACAGGACAATAAATAATTGTATACCCGTAGAAGTGAAGCAAATACATGTTTATCAGGCTACGTTAAAATTGCTAATAAATTACTTATTGTGTTGCAGAAATCAAAATACTGTAGCTGTCAAAATTAATCCCATAGTGAAAAGATAGATTTGTTTAATATTAAAGAATTCCAATGAACTTTATCCATGTTTTCTATGTGTTACTCTTGTGCATACAGTAAATAATTTGAGAGAACTTTCACGCCATATCATATTCAATGCTTTGGTGCCAGCAGAGGTAGTTTAACTAAGCCAGTGCAATTCATGTGGTAAGTTTCTACACCTTAACACTGATAACAATATAAAGATTAAAACAAAAATTGTCACTTTGTTCTGAGCCAGTAATACCAAACTTATATCCCTAATCACCACTTCTCTTTATTACTTGTGGCTGTTAGAATCTCTTCAGGCCAGGGGAAGTCAGCTAACAACCATGTTTGGCTGGATACTAATTTGCTGACTTAGTTGTGCCCTCTCCTTTGTTTTGTTGCCTGAAGTCTAATTGGACCATCCCACACGCAGTATAGTGTACGAGGTATGATTATTCTGGGTTCGGCTGTGTTCACCATATTTGCAAGGGTCCAAACTATGACCCAAATGCCAGGTGAATAACCAGTGATCAATGAAATAAAAAGGAATGACCAATTATCAATATTCAGGTCCCTGGTTATTTAAGAACTCCCTTATCATTTAGGTTTTACCCTTCCAAAACAAAAAGTATTACCCTTCCAAAACTGATTGTACTTTTTACTGGTTAACCCTAGAAAGATACAGTACATACAGTGTTAATTTGTGGGTTTATTTAATTCTCTGGCAGCCCTGGATTTCTTAGTAGTCAGTCCGTTAATTGTAATTTCTGACTCAACTTTAAAATAACAAGTTAATGTCCTGCTTTCCTGGAGAACTAGAAGTTGTTAGGTCCTTTGCTGTAGTGTTCCTGTCTGAGCATGGCCTGGTAGCATGAAGAGGTATCACAAACGCCATTGGCCCCAGGAAGGCCACGCTTTCCTGGGATACCAGGCATCCCTGACTTCCCTGGGTCACCTGGAGGTCCTGAGACTCCTTGTCCATCACTGCCTCTGGGTCCCTGGAGACCTGCACATTAAAAACACAACTGTCAATGTAAAGCTGTTTACCCCATATTATCAAGGAGGTACTTTAAATCCTAGAAGCTGACTCTGTGACGCACCCTGACTAAGAACAGCTCTTAAGCGAGGTCCATATCCTACATCTCATACCAGACCTTTGTCCAACCAACTCAGACGCTTCCCTGTTTCCTCTGTTAAGCTTGCATGTCAGATCAAAACCTAAATTATACCTTTTACTTCATCCAGCAGCTTAGAGCACTGTATTGCCCTGCTGGTTTGCTTCTAAAGCTAAGCAGGGTCAGGCCTGGTTAGTCCCTGGATGGGAGACCAGTGCTACTGAAGTAATGTTGGAGGGCCAGTAGGGGGCACTCTTCCTTCTGGTCTAAAGATCAATCCCAATGCCCCAGGGCAGTGACGGGGACATCTGCCCTGCTTAGGGTGCCGTCTTTCGGATGGGACGTTAAATGGGTCTCCTGACTCTCTGTGGTCATTAAAAATCCCATGGCACTTATTGTAAGAGTAGGGGTGTTAACCCCGGTGTCATGGCCAAATTCCCAACCAGGTCTCACCTCAATCACGGCCACCTAATAATACTCCTTCCAAATTGGCATATATAACTACTCATCTCTCCACCTGATAGCTGATGTGTGGTGAGCGTTCTGGTGCAAAACGGCTGCCGTGCATCACCCAGGTGGGTGCTACACATTGGTGGTGGATAAGATGGGCTTTCCCCCTCACTGTGTAAAGTGCTTTGGGTTCTTGAAAAGCGCTATATAAGCTGAACAAATTATTATTATTACTAAAAAGCATGCATTAGGGCTGGTAGGCAATTTATGTGAGACAGCGTCCTACATGGTAACTCCCTGTTAAGCTTGAACTTAAAACACTTTTCTTGAAATAATACATGCTTTAGGGCTGGTAGCTATTATGCCTCCACAACCCCATGGGATGAGGTCTAGTTTACTATAGTACCAGGCTTCATTCTTTGCAGAATGGAATGCCCCATCTAATCTTGTGCCTTGCTAAACCCTAGGATGATCACCTACTGTAGGACGGAGTCCCTAGACCACAATGCAGAACTACACGGCTTGATGATGACCTTGTCTATAGCCAACGTCACCACCCACAGCCCACCTGGCTGTCCTTGTTCCTGTATATCTAGTGGTGCAACTGTTCTGGATCTGTCTAAAGACTGGACACATCCCACATGAAGATCTGAACAATTGGATCATGCCCCAGGACTACTCACAGTACCTTTATGTGGACTGATAAACAACTTGGCCTTAATTGGACCAGCACTCACAGGCCCCATCCACACGAACACAGGTATTTTCAAAAACACAATTTTTTTCTATACGGTTTGACTGTTTGCCCACAGGAAAATGCTGTATCAGGTCACTGAAACCAAGCTTTTTTTGAAAACTCTGGCCAGGGTGAAGTTTTTTAGAAACTCAGATTACCGTGTTGTCATGTGGATGGTGAAACCAAAGATTTTGGCTTGTGACGTCCGAGTGTGCGTTGTTATCTCCTTTCTATAATGTCACATTGTGCGCCACTCGCTCCATTGTTTACATGAGGAGAGTCTGTGCAAAAAACAAAAATAAACTAGAACTGCAAGCAGTTTTGACGGGGTCCAAGCCGTCCCTGGCTAGTCCCCCCTGGTGCAAGTCGCCCCGATGACCCGAAGAGCCCACAAAAGCAGAACCTATGAAATCGGAACCAAATGGCTGTGACGCAAAAGCTGGAAAATATCATAACACCCAAGATACAAGGTCTGTAGTAATTTGCACATGCTCTGATACTTCGAAGACATTTTAAAATGTTAAAAGAAGTGCTTTGATAATGGTCGAAAATGTCAGAGAAAATAAAAAAAGTTGTCATTAGCAAGAAAACATAGGGGATTACAAACTAAGAAAGCAGATGATGAAATACCATCACATAGTATGTCGATCCATAAACTGTCGTTCGGAAAACAGGTTTTCAGATAGCAGAGGTAATCAGAGTGCCGGACAGCCATGGCTGAGTATTCATGTACTGTCTTTGAATGAACCAATGTTTGGTTTAATTTGTCCTAATTGTACAGGGATAGGGACTACTTTAACATTGATCCGCAAAATGATGGGTTCTCTAGCAATTTCATATAATAATTTATGTATGCCTAACATTCTTGTCTGTACACTGTGCCTTACACATTAAACTAAACAAAACAGAACCAAATAATGAGTTACCTGCATTTGTTCTGAAGGAAACAATTTCATAAAACCTTTTTGCAAAAATTTTTCTGTAACTTTATCCCATATCCTTTTCACTGTTCAGATGAGGTCGCTACATTATTCTGTGGCCAACAGTTCATGTAGTGCATTTGAATGAACTGATCTTTGATTTAAGTTGTCCTAATTGCGCAGGGACAAGGCTTAAAGTTAACATTGATCCACAAAATCATGGGTTCTGTATCAATTTACTGTAGTAATTTGTCTATATCTGCCCATCTTGTCCGTACACTTTGCCTTTTAGCAACATGTTTTCTGTAACTTTGTCCCATTTCCCTTTCATTGTTCAGATCAGGTCACTAATTTAGGCTGCTACCGACAGTATACATTATAGATAGTTGTTCTTGAAAATGTTTTATATTGTTTTGTAGTACAATTTTGTACTAGATTAGCAACAAACCAATTCTAACACCGCACACTGAAAACAGGAAATAAAGTTTGCCAGATACACAGGCACATGATCCAGCGTACTCTAATAACCCCAACGAGTGGCATTTTATTAGAATATAGCATAGATCATCTGCTTAGAAATATAGGAAATATTGGTTAGGATAGAACACCACAATTAAATCTGCTAAATAAAAGTATATTACATTAATTATAGATTGATCTTGTTTCTTTGTTTGAAACAAATTGTAGCCTATACGATTATAATACCATTTTTGGTTACACTTTATTTGGAGAGTCTGACATTCCATCTGTATGTGCTCTACAGATAGTTTGTTGATGATATGGCTATCAACAAACTATCAACAAACCATCTGTTGATAAGCAACTAATTGTGTATTTTAAGGGTAGGGGTAAGTTTAGAATATGTTTTAGGGTAATGGTTAAGGTTAGGTTTAACATAAGGGGAATGGTTAAGGTTAGGATTAGGGTTAGGGTTAGTAGATAGTTTGTTAAAATGTTGTTGACAGTATGCAGATAATATGTA
>JACXGM010018213.1:0-19205 GCA_016801145.1 Umbra pygmaea | reverse complement strand
AAGCTTTTTTGTGACTTGAGGCTAAGCTGTTTACAGGCCCTCTTGAGGAATCTAATGTTTAAGTTTATGGGTCGACTTGATGAGTCACGAAAATACATTATAGTAAGGCTCACAAGTCCCAGGTGTAGCTCGGTCCGATATCAATCACACCTATGGAAGCATTGGTATGAGTGCCTTTTAAGATTTTCGTAAAAAAAGGTTGTATTGTATATGTTTTAGTAATGATGTATTTTGTGTGGTGTATGTCCTGTTGTTGGGCCTAGAGCCTGTAATTAAGTTTATATATAATTGTTTTGTAGACACAATTATTTTAACATCTCAGGTCCGTTTTCATATTTTGCACCTTACGAAAGAAATGAGCATATCTTTTGCACATCCGTTGTGTTAAAATTGTCAATTTGAATAATTTTTTTTTAAAGAAAGTTATGGAAATATTTGTTAGTCTGTTTATCCGATTCATCGATTAATCGAAGAATCGGAACACCATATTAATACTGTGTTTGACCCCCTTTCGCCTTCAGAACTGTCTTAATTCTACGTGGCATTGATCCACAAGGTGCTGAAAGCATTCTTTAGATATGTTGGCCCATATTGATAGGATAGCATCTTGCAGTTGATGGAGATTTGTGGGAAGTACATCCACGGCAGAAAGCTCCCGTTCCACCACATCCCAAAGATGCTCTATTGGGTTGAGATCTGGTGACTGTGGGGGCCATTTTAGTACAGTGAACTCATTGTCATGTTCAAGAAACCAATTTGAAATGATTCCAGCTTTGTGGATGGGTACACGGTGGCCATAGAGGGATGGACATGGTCAGAAACAATGCTCAGGTAGGCCGTGGCATTTAAACGATGCCCAATTGGCACTAAGGGCCCTAAAGTGTGCCAAGAAAACATCCCCCAAACCATAAGACCACCACCACCAGCCTGCATAGTGGTAACAAGGCATGATGGATCAATGTTCTCATTCTGTTTATGCCAAATTCTGACTCTACCATCTGAATGTCTCAACAGAAATCGAGACTCATCAGACCAGGCAACATTTTTCCAGTCTTTAACTGTCTAATTTGGGTGTGCTCTTGCAAATTGTAGCCTCTTTTTCCTATTTGTAGTTGAGATGAGTGGTACCCGGTGGGGTCTTCTGCTGTTGTAGCCCATCCGCCTCAAGGTTGTGGGTGTTGTGGCTTCACAAATGCTTTGCTGCGTACCTCGGTTGTAACGAGTGGTTATTTCAGTCAAAGTTGCCCTTCTATCAGCTTGAAGCAGTCGGCCCATTCTCCTCTGACCTCTAGCATCAACAAGGCATTTTCGCCCACAGGACTGCCGATTACAGGATGTTTTTCCCTTTTCACACCATTGTTTGTAAACCCTAGAAATGGTTGTGCGTGAAAATCCCAGTAACTGGGCAGATTGTGAAATACTCAGACCGGCCCGTCTGGCACCAACAACCATTCCACATTCAAAATAGCTTAAATCACCTTTCTTTCCCATTCTGACATTCAGTTTGAAGTTCAGGAGATTGTCTTGACCAGGACCACACCCCTAAATGCATTGAAGCAACTGCCATACGATTGGTAGGGTAGATCATTGCATTAAGGAGAAATTTAACGGGTGTTCCTAATAATCCTTCAGGTGAGTGTATATTAAGAGGTTGTCTTTTCAGTATTGTTGTAATGTTATTATTTCCCCCCCAAAAATCATAATAATCATTCGATTCATCGGTATCAGCTTTTTTGGTCTTCCAATAATTGTTAATCGTATCGGCCTTAAAAAACCATAGGCAGTCAACGTCGAGTAAGCGGTCTGCAGTGGTGCCTTACAGACGCTGCTCTGGAGGTAAGCGGGCTACACTGGTTGCCTTAGATATCAGATGAGGTGGCCATCCAGCTTCTGCCTCGGCTACTATGGCAACAGGCCGATTATACCACTAGGTTGGCCAACTGCCCCTTAAAGCCAAAATAATGGTAATTAAAAATGCCAGTTATCAATCCCCTTATCTAGAGCAGCGACAGGCAATGCTGTCTACACCATCATGGCACCAAAACAAAGACTACCATTGAGGGTATTGCACTAAACTAACAACAAAATATAATCCCTTCAGACTTGGATTTCACTTCTACCCTGAAATCCTGACTGCCTCAGAAGCTCAACACCAGCGAAAACCTACGGGCTGTTTCATAGCATCTTGAAATGTAAACAGTCCCAGACCCATCTCATGTGGGACCAGACAGGGAGGATCCGGGATGCTGTAGCCCATATTCCACAGTGGGCAGTGAAATGTGAGAGGACCGCAGGGGGTTGTGGCCTCAGGGTGATTGAATCTAGGGGTTCTCCCTCCCCGGCCACTATCAGCTAGCTGTCATCTGTTTCTCAGTTAGGAGACACAGAAAACCTGCTCTAAGGGTTTCAGTCCAGGAAAAAAGAGAGAACAACCATATGTGTGTGACAATATGGGAGTCAGTGTACATGTACCACGGTGAATCCTAAACATGGTCCGGAGTGCTACAGACTGCTATAGAGTGCTGTGTCATGCTGCAAGCGTGGGAGGTCCAATCAGGCGCTTGAAAGACAAACGCTCTTCAACTGTCAATCCACTGCAGGAACAAAAAACGCACTCGAAATTACAATGGAGGATAGCGAGACCGAACACATCACAATAACAAAACCATTTAGCACATTAGCTTGATTAACATGATTCATACAGATCTGACACACAGATGAGTAATACATGACAGCTGTGAATCTATCAAAACCACAAGAGAATGATTATCTTCCAGGCTGGAACAACAACAATAAACTACAGCTCATAAAACAACACAAATATTTTAAATAAACGATAGCCACCATGTGAAGACCTACAGAGAGTAAGTAGTCAACAGGCAAAAAAATAAGATGTGCATTGTCCCTTGTTCTGTTTCCATCTTGTTTTTGAGTGCAATAAAAAATAAATAAATCAATCTGAACATTATCAGAACTATCAGAATATAGCCTACATTATTAAGTACTGTATGGTTAGAGCGAAGGGGAGCGGAGCGGAAAGGAAGAGAAGAAAGGAGAAGAATACGATGGCATCTCTGTGCCTTCTGCGTTCTGTCCCCTTTCAAGGTCGACCCATCCATCTGCCGGTGGCCAGGAATGATTTACATCACTGGTGGCTATGGGTACTGCTATTCCACGCCATCCGTGCAAATCGCCTCTCTCCCGCCACGGCGGCAGGCTGAATCAAAGCGACTGCAGAAATATTCATACATTAACAAAATGTCAGCCTCACACCTGTCACCTTGTCACAGCCGGTCACATCTGTCCCTTTCAAATGGGGCAAGTTTCTCCTGTTCTGATGTCTTGCCACCCCTCAGAAACAGAAAACATAAAAAGACAACATAAAGGATGACAGAAATACACAAAGAAAAGAATGAGTACTGCGTGATCTTCTGCTTCATTTCTCACTGTGTGGTGTTTTACTATCTCACGGCACTGTCAGTACGAACAGAATGTTCTGGAAATATAGCCGAGGCCCCAGAGTCAAACCTTCACAGGAGTTATCGGCTTGGCCAGCTCAGTGAGGCAGCAGAGAACAAACTCATGGCAGAAGCAATCTAGGTCTTGTGGCCGGGAGGTAAGGCAAGTGTGGTGAGGTGTGTGTATGCAAGTGTGTGTTTGTGTGTGTTTGTGGTGTGTGTGTGCCAGGCCTGCCTGGTCGCTCCTGCTGTGGCAGTAATGTGTTCTGTCATCACACCTAGAGGTCTTTCACCTCCTCTTATCATCCACAAAGGATTGGAAGACCTGTCGTCATGGGTAGCAGAGCTAAAATTAGATTTTGACTCCAATAGATCACTGGCAAAATGCGCAAAAGGATACGCAATGGGGCTCCTTTCAGATAATGGCGTATCTTGTTTCTTGGAAAAACCGACTGTTAAATGGAAGTGACACACAAGCACAGACATTGCTCCCCATGCACTCCCCTGCCGACAGCAATGAAATATTCAAAATTGGACAGAGACTCGGGTTGCCGTGGAAACCAACCGCCAAATAAATGCAATCATAAAAATGTATTACAGTAAACTGAAGAAACTACTGTAGATGTCATGTGCCCTTTTCTCCAAACTCAAATACATCTCTGTTCAAAGTAATCAAAATGAGTGATTGCGTGGCTAGGCAGTCCTGTGACTTGAGTAATTGTTTCTTGCTGCTTGAAAAATGCTGAAAATCCCACAGAAATTACCCCCTAGTAAAAAACGTGATTGACGTCAGTTACCTTGTGAAATTGGGTCTTTGACGTTACAGTGATTCATATTTCTCATTCGCACAAGCAGACAACTTTGTGGAAACTAACTACCTGTCAGTGGCTAAAGCACCCTGCAAAGCTCTTATACAATGAAAGTAAAACCCCATCACTGGCTTAATAGCTTTGGGTGAAAAGAGACAACTTTAAAGGGTACTGTGAGTGTAGCCAATTGAATACTACAGCAGCCTCCTCATCAGAGGCTGTTTAGTAGACAGTCAGCACTGCTCTGCAACAGGGTGTGTGTCAGTTCACCCGTTTTAATTGGTCAGCCGTCAGCGGCTCTGGAACATTGGCCTCTAAGGCCTGCCCCATTACAGCTAAGTAGCAGGATTAGTAGGAGTTTCTGACAAAAATGCTGTGTGTGCACTTTCAAACAAGCACGCAACACAAAGAAACACTGCCCAATGAGAATGCCACAGTCATACATTAGTCCGTTCAAAAATCAATGAAATTGCTATCACTGCAAAACAAATGACAAATCAAAAGCAAAAAATAAGCACACATTTTTAAGGACATTTTCTGGAGTGTTACGGTTTGTCTGCTGATTGTATTTCTCAAAGTACTTCTGTTCTATGTTCTTGTCTTTCATCTCCTTACCAGGTACGACCACGTGGTGATGCACAGATCCATGAACACCATCAAGTTTGCCAATCACACAACAGTAATAGGCCTGATCAAACAATGGTGAGACAACCCTGCCTACAGTGAAGAGGTTAGAAATCTGGCAGCGTGACGCCCTGCATGTCAGCAGGACCAAGGAGCAGACGGTGGACTACAGGAAGCAAAGAGCACCACCATTATGATCAATGGTGTTGGTTATTGAGTCAGTGTTGGAGTGGAGCAGGTCAAGAACTCCTTGTGTTTGTGTTGAGGGCTGCAAAATTGTATATAAAGACCCTTGTTCAAATAATGAGTTCTTGAGTCGGATAACAGCTGGTTACTTCAGTTTAATAGTTGTGATACAGTATCTCACAAGAGTGAGTACACCCCTCACATTTTTGAAAATATTTGATTTAAACTATTCATGTGACAACACAGCTTATAAACATTTGCAAATTGATTTGTGAATAATCAAACCCCATCTGAATAACATGAAATGTAGACATTTTATAGTTCAGACCTCAGGTGAAATCATACCAAAATGTTTTTGGTTTAAAGGCGAAATCCAATACTTTGCATGGACCTGTAAGCCAAGTACTGTACATCAATATACTTCCATGTTTACTACGCGCACCCTGCTTTTCCACAAATTGTGGACAGTAATTGCCCCACTGCCATTCTCTCTAAGCAGCCGGCTTTCTCTCACACTTCAACACAGACACACATTCTCACAGGTCATTAAGCACACCCACTTCCTTAATGTCACAGCATTTATTTTCCCCTGGATGCCAAGTTGTCTAACATTTCACTCCTATCGCTCCAATAAAAACAAGGTGCATTTATTAACACAATGTTTTTAATGTAAAACTGAATTACAGTACGTGAAAAGCTACTTTAGTAACATTTTGAAATGCTGGTATCAAGATACTTTGTCAGTACCATTTACCAAACAACCCTAGTGTGTGTGTGTGTGTGTGTGGTTATGTATAGTTGTGTGTCCCTCCACATGTGTACAAAAACCTGACAAATTGAACCTCATGAGGGGAATCGTGATTTATGATTTAGGGGTTAGGTTTAGAGGAAACGTACTATTAGGCCTAATATTACAATTGGGGTTCATATTAAATTTAGGCATTACTGGTTAGGTTTAGGGTTAGGTTAAGGCATTATTGCAAGGTTAAATTTAGGCACTAAAATGAGGTTAGTGAGGTTAAGGTTTGGGTAAAGGTTAAAGTTATATTAAAGGTCAGGGTTAAGATTAGTGCTAGGAAATGGGGAACTTGGATTTTTTCAGGTCCTATGAAAATAGAAAAACAAACGTGTGTGTGTGTAACAGAAGCTATGTCATTGGTTCATCAGAGGACAACAAGAGGTGCTGACAGATATCAGTGAGGGAATGCATGGAAATATCTGAAACATACAACTACCTGAAAAAAGTACGGCTACATGCCATTACACACAACCTGTGAACCATCTATCACAGATGTTTCAATTCAAACTCAACAGAGAGAGGGGGAGAGCGAGGACGGACACTGTGGGTAGGTGTGTGGGCCAAGGGCACTGTGGCTGGGACTCGTATGTACTGACGACTCACCTGCCAGCTACCTATTCAATTTACTTTTTGGATTTGAAAACTTTGCAAAGTTATGACTTTTTTAACAATAGAAAGATTACAGGTGATTAAAGGCTTGCCATCTCTCAAAGATGTATGTACTGCACATTCATTTTTTCAGTTATCCAGTAATGAACCACAATGTATAACAGTAATATCCATATTCCTGTCTGCTTCTATCATTCTAAAATGTATTAATTTATTATTAAAATCACATCACATGAATCTAGACTCTTCCAACAGTACTTCTTATCTGTGTTCATTGCACATGGGCACCCACAGTCATGGGCGTTTGTGGGCTGGACATGGGCACTGTTGCTTGTGCTGCAATTTAATTGACTCTCACTGTAACCTGAGTTTATGAGTTTATCAGCAATCACCACGATATGCATTTAGTAATCAATTCATAGTCAATACATAAAAAAGTTATGAGAGGTTTTTGAAAAAGAACATACAATTGATTTGTAGTTAGTATCCATAAAATTTAAAAGCTTATGCATGAAAAATGGACTGAATAATAAAATCACACCCTATGATTGTAGTAGACTTCCTTTCCGTAATGTTTACATTATGTATTCATTGGAGTAAGTCAAGTTATTACAGAAAGGCGATGTAATGTATGCTGTAGGAAGGATGTAAATGCATTTGATTTGTGTTTATCAACAATAGGTTAATAACTGTATGTGTGACTGCAAAGCTGTAATGACTGTTCCTGTTCCGTCATCTGATTAATACATTGAATGAAAACGTTATTCCTGAAAGTTTTCAATGCTTAAGCAACTCATTGCAAGTAACGTCACATGATCAAGGTCTCTACAGCAGGAAGAAACTAGGCATACCTTCATTTATAGTTAAGGATAACACCTCACAAGAAGTGGACAGAAAAACAAATAAGACAAGGTCTTTTAATTGTGTTCACGTTTTCTAACTATAAATCATATTTTTTTCTTCCTCTGTAAATCGCAATTCCGTAATAATAATTACTTCAGATGAACACATTACAGAGGAAGGGTCGGATGTTCTTAACCCGTCTACAATAGTTAAGTCATTACACTTTCACAATCCAGGCAGATTAGGTTAGTGTTTAATAAACAAAAATCAAATGTTGGTCTATTTACATTCCTCTGTCCGAGATCCTAATCCTGTAATGATGTTTCTATTCCAATGAACAATTATTATAATCAATAATCGAACTTCATAGCATGGTGTTTTCTTAATATACTAAATATATAAAGCAGACTGATGAAGAACGTATGGGCATTAAGCTATTACATTTTGTAGTTAATAATCACAAAACTTTGACTGTAACCGTACTGCATATTGGTTGCTAAACTCAAATCGCGGTGGTCACTGATACACTCAACCTAAGTAACAGTGAGAGTCAATGAAATCACGCCAACATATAGTTCCCATGCCCAGCCTCTCTCTTCATGCCTGAGTGTGCAACAAATATACATCGAAATCAGGGAGGAAGACGCCAGATTAATATGTCGTGATTTTATTAACCAGTCCATGGAATATTAAAAGCAGATGGAGGAAGACTGCATTGGTATTAACCCATTCCATACTGTGGTTAATAAACCTACCAATGTGATGTGTGTAAAGTAGGGGTGTGCCGATCCGATATTCAGTATTGGTATTAATGCGATACAGGCCAAAATCATTGGATCTGAGATTGTAGGAGCCGGGGGAGTATATTCCGATACAATCATGGACTTAGTCATAAACTGTCATAGAAATGCTTAACACCTGAGCAACATCCCATGTTTATGATATTTTTATGTGTCATTGTAGTGTGGTTAACTGTAACATATTTATTGTGATCAGTATTACATTGCGCATTGCTCAGTATTTCAAACCAACAAAAAAAAAAACACTTTCATTGTGCTTTAAATCTCCATGATCCCATTTTGTGTTATGTTAGGGCAGGTGTATTATGCAATTCATATACTTTTTTACTTTTGAACAATTACTTTCAGCGACTTAAGAGCCAGGCTTCTTGGCGTTACTTCCATTCAGTCATTTGTTTGAACTGCTGGTCGCTATTCTACTGCAGACTTAATTAAGCACAGTCTATCATGCGCACATAAAAATGCTGCAGGCAAAATAGAAATTAAGATACATTTAGAAGTGTTAATTTATTTAATATAATGAATATAAATAACTTCAGATATTGCAAATATAATTGAAAGACATTTCTTTCTAATTAAATCCAAACATTCAAACGAAGTATCGCGTTGGTCACCGTCACCAAAGTCAGACAATTTATTCCAACACAAGAGACCCTCAGTGAGCCAACTCTGGCTTCCAACATCAGAAAACAGGTGATAAATTTGAGTTTCTACTTCACTAACATCATACACGGTCAAAACATCACCCCTTCAGCGAAGAGTTGCAGAACGGGAACCAACAACAGAGATAGTCACAGTATACTGGCTAACTACTCAAGCCAGCATATAAGTTAACATTAGCCTTTTAAAGCAAACAAATATTCCTGCCAGCTATTGGTAGTCTGCCAAATATCAGGAATAGGCCTATGAAAATTGTTTACTGATGATACTCTGTTTGCCCCCACAATAAAAATCAACAATTATTAGCAATTAATGTAATAGATGTTACATGAATATGCTATGACAACAGATTCAGAGCACTGGTGAAACATCATCCTGCTACTGTAGCTATCCCTTCTGTTAACTTCAGCAGAAGTCTCAAGATTATCAGTCATCAATTTATGGGGAATTTGTAATTATATCACATGGGATAGTAGGCTGTAGTTCTAAATGGTATAGTTATTTTATTTCTCAGCATTTGTATTAATTTGCTGCTTGGCCATTTTATGGCTAGTGTAGATGTGCACAGGATTTTATTACTATATTTATTTATTTGGGACAGTGCACATTAATGAACAATCTTACACTTCTGTACAGACAGAAAATAAGACAGATTATAGCATAGATGGTAATTTCCATCTGTAGTCCCAATCCTAACCTGCATGTTTTTGATGGAGGGGGAAACCGGAGCACCCGGAGGAAACCCAAGCAGACACGGGGAGAACATGCAATCTCCACACAGAAAGGCCCGGGACGACCGGGGTCGAACCGAGCTGTCAACTTCCCGTCCGGCACCCGCTTCGTTTAAATAGCAAATGCACCTGTGTCCATATTTGCGCCCATGGGCGTGCTGGTCTAACAGGGATGTATGTTCAGGATAATTCTGGGTGTATTGCTATCTTGAGGCATCGGAAAGTGATCGCGCCATTAATGAATGTAAGCTTTTATGTATTTGTTACTATTATTACTAGTATGAACTCATAACCTTTAAAAACAGTGAAGGGCCACTTAAATCGCTTGGATAAGTCCCTCCCACAGTGCCCGCTGGACTCACAGAGACCAGGCTGAGTGCCCCTTGCACACAGACCCTCTTGAGGGAGGGAGGGAGGGAGAGAGAAAGGGAGAGGGAGGAAGAAAAATAGAAAGAGAGAGGGAGAGAATTAGTGTGAAGTGTGAAAATCATGCGCCTTACCTGTAATCATGCTGTTCAGGTCAATCTCTTCTTCCTCCTCTTTGACCTGCAGATATGTAGTCGACTGGGCGAGCCTGGGAGAAGAGGAATACTGACGTTTATTATCACTTCTAGGACCATACAATGAGCATGCATTTACTAGGAAACAGACCAGAATAGTACACTGGCTTTTAATTCCTTACAACGGAGAAAAACCTGGGACATACCATAATGTCGCCATTAAATAATAAAAGATCCTATTGTAAAGCCCACAATGGTACACCCTGTGTAGCTCAGTTGGTAAAAGCATGACGTTTGTAATGCTAAGGTTTGTATTTTCATCAGTGGTGGTGACAGAGTATGTTTTTTGGCATAACTAAGGTGGGGCTATTCCACACAGTGGTTGGGTTTAAATCAACGTCTGAATTTCGATGTGAATACATGCACAATAGAATACAGCATAACATCCTTCCCAGTAGCTAGAAATACCACGCCGGACTGACTCCTTTTTTCACACGCAAATTACATCTAGAGCAACAGACATGGACAGTCACTACTACTGAGTTTAGGCAAAAGTCTATTCGCGCTACTTCAACTCGTTAATTTTGTCTGGCAAACCTGTCCACTACACACCCAATAGGGGTGGTCAGATCGATACAAAAATCGTAAAGATTCGTACGTTTCTAGCGTAAATAGGATAAGATACCAATTTAATTTGCTCTGTTCTACATTGTAGCTTAACCTTTTCCAAAAAATAGAACTGCCAGTGTGATGTTCCGTTATAGTGAACACACACACTCACACACACACAGAAACTATCGAGAGAGAGAGAGAGAGAGAGAGAGAGAGCGCAAGCTGCGATAGTTAATGGAGTTAACACTCCAAAATCGCTCCAATTATTTTTTAAGTAATATTACAATATTAACAAAACCCATTCATTGTGTGACCATGTATGTTGATCGCTGAAATATTGAAACTAAATGGGCTTGAATTGTTATAACGTTGTTAAAATAAACATGAAAGTATGACCATGTAGCTACATGAAAAAACAAACAGTTTTTAAAGTACAGTATACAACTGTTAATACAGAACAGTGCAATCTCATTTTACAAACATTCTCTATGTATTTTCTATATATATTAAACTGAAATTAAAAGGTTAACAAACTTAAAAAAGATGAAATTAAAATGAACTAAATGTTTTAATTGCTGGTTTTATAACTCAGTCTAACCAGTAGATACGTAACTTGATTCTTTCTGTTCACATGTGCATGCAGTAGATTATCGTGCTTACAAGAGATAGGCATGTCTTTTCATATTCCATAAAGACTCTTTAATCGTGACCACTATAACCTCACCTTTCATTTTTGTAGATACTCTTTCGAGTTTGCACCTGTATGTTTTGTTAGTTTATTACTATTTAGCGAACTCCATGATGACACTTTAACAACGCGCACTAGCCAAGTAACCTTTAGGCTCATTAGGCTGTCCGGACTACAGTATGTGAAGTGAGTGGTACTGGAGCGATTTTGAGCAAGAGCCTTCTGGGGCACTCAAACATCGCTCTGCGCTCTGGTATACTGGGTAAGCTGAGCTCCACTCACATACTCTGCACCGAAAACACATAAATATCCAACAAAGTCAGCACAGTTTATATTCCATGGTGGGGCAAACACGATTCTTGGTGGGGCTGTAGCCCAACCAAGCCTTACCCTGCTGCCGGCCCTGGTTTTCATTCACATAGGGGCCCAGTGCTTGAATGTAGAGGGATAAATAGTGGACGCATCATAACCACAACAGTCCCAGGGGCAAAATATGATACTGGTTCTTTGCACCTTCTTTGATATTGGTTCTTTGTGCATTTATTTAAGTTGTGTGTTTCTGTTAGGTGGAGCAAACAATTGCCAATATACATCGTTAAATGTCACCCTACCCTAGAGATAGCCAACCAGTTATCAAGACACCTTTTCTGTGTAAGCCTGCATCAAACACACATCTTATTTAAAGTGAATGTACAAATCCTCCATAACATGAATTATGGAATATCGTAAAGAACCAATATAGCACCAGATGCCGCTAGGATTTATGGATACTATGGCCCACACTATTTCCCCCCATAAACTCAGCATAGTCATTTATCGTTCTGCATATGAGAGTCGGCTAAATGATGTAAATGTACTCGTCTGCTTTATAGCATTTATATCATTGTAAAAACTTCTTCACAATCCACAGAGAATGTTTTCTTGGTAAAAAAAACCCTTAGTGGCTAAAGCTGAAGTTGAAGTCATAATATGGATACCTCTATAAACATCCATATTTCTCAAAAAATCTGTTTTTCTGAGTCTACTCAGAACAGCAAAGAACTCCAGCCAATACTGACACTTGAGTTATTCCTTAATCCTGTATCCCTTGACAAAATATGTAGTTGCCTCTAAACTTTTAATGTGTTTAAAAGAACCTCTTCCAACTAAACTTCTGAAGGAGCTACCTCCTGGATTTGACACTCCTACTGTATGGTAAATATACAAGTGCATATAAATACATTTATTATCACAGAAAAGTGTTGGACTATAAATTTTGAGATATTGGATTTTCGATTTCCATGAGCTGCAAGCCATAATCATCAAGATTGAAACAAAAAAAGGCTTGAAATGGCTCACTTTATGTTTAATAAATTTAGAATATCTGAAGGTGTCACTTTTTATAAATAAACTATAGATAAAAATGAACATTTTCCACAATGTAATTTTTTGGGGAGATTCACTTGTAATGTCTCCATCCAGAAATAACGCTAAAGATAAAAAAATCATACAAAAAAGTGTGATGAAAAACTGTCTACATTGAATTGACCAATTCTCTAAAATATTTCAAATAAGCTTTCCCCCAGCAACACACTGCCTTCGTGATGACAATAATCTAGATAAAAAGACAATCCAATCTAGTTTAACACTTCATTTGTATGAATGTGTGTTTTGTAAGAATATAAACCATATCATGTGTTTATTGATTCTTGTAAGCCAAAACTACATAAACTAGAAGCATGCATACCTGGTGCGCATTGATTGACTCTGCAAGCTCTCCACGCACGGAGGAGATGGGTCCGTGTATGTAAAAATAACCTTGTTTGTAACCATATCCTGCCATTTGTATGAATGTGTTTATTTTTAAGAATAGAAACCATATCATGTTTTTATAGTTATTTATATGAAAATTATTCATTTGGAAACGTGGGTACATTTGGTTACATCTGGGCACAATCTTGAAGGACATTTGTGGTCCTCTTACAAAATAGTCTAGCTCCTTGGCTGTTGACTCTATCATTCTACAATTTGAGATATTTTCTCATCCCCAGGGGGACATGATTAGAAGTGTTTCCAGCTCAATATATGGCTATTAATTTGCATTTGAAAGACGTAGAAAAAAAAACACATGTATTGTCTTTCTTTCATCTTATGACAGATTTAATGTGTACATTTATTCTAAATTAATGTTACATTTCCAAATAATTTCAAAAATATCAACCATGTTTCTCATTTCTTCAGGTCCAGTATTACAAGAAGTTAACTTTGGGTACGTTTCTTAGGCAGAATTTCACAATCAGAGCCCGATCTTTAAGAGGTTAAGAGGTTAACAGAGTTGCTTTTTTTTAGAAACATTGTTTAAAACATTATGCACATAAGCTAATCCATGAGATACCACGTGACTGACAGCTCTGTGAATAAAATGCTTCTGATAGAATGTCTGCAGCAATTCCGCACTAGCTGAAAGGTCAGCTGTAATCCAGGTTGACAGCTGTCAAGGTGACTGACAAAAAGTAAAATATAGGAGAAACCCCAGGACACAAAATGTGTTGTTCCAATCTCTTTGTGCCATGTCTGGATTGGAGAAAAAAAAATATAGCAGCAAGCACTGATTTTAAAGTAGATGTTATGGGCTAATGCAAAATTTCTTCAACAATGGGCTCAGAGGCAGTAAAATGACTATGTGATGTGTGGCCTGAATATATATATATATATATAACCCCTCCCCTCTCACTCATACACTACCTCTGCCCATCTGATATAGTGCCTTAGTTTAGCCCCATGGTGACTTTGCACTCACTGATCCACACAGTCTGTTTTTTTTTTCATTTGTACAATATCCATTTGCACAGTTATGCTCAAGTTTTAATTATCTCAATTGTATTTGCCTTGCCACTTTAAATGCCAATTGATCTACCTCTCTAATTCAGACATTGGTTGCAATAACTGTACATATACTTATATCGTTTACTCTGAAGATCCGCACCTTGTATTTTTTATTGTATTTTTTTATTCCCTGTGTATTTCTTGTGTATTTTGTGTAAATTATGTGTAACTTTGTGTCATCTTGCACCCTTTTTGCTTTTATCTTGGCCAGGTCAACATTTCAAATGAGAAATTGTTCTTAACATGCCCACCTGGTTAAATAAAAGTAAAATAAATACAATAAAATATAAGCCGGGTTTATTGAGCTTAGAATTCAGCGTAACTAGAGAGGAAACGGCTATATACATAAATGACAATGACTTGAATAGAAATGTCTGTTCTAGTAATTGTGTGGCAGAACCCGTTTGAATGAGTCTCCTCCAAAGGCATAACACCTGTCTGCTTCATTTGAGGGACGCCCCTGCACTGTGATCCTCTGTCAGAGAGTGATTTTAAATAGAGTTCTGCTAAGGCTCTAGTCTTACACCTGGATGATGTTATCACTACAGGAGAATGTTGATAGAGATCTAAGTAGAGTCCCAAATCCACTGCTAATCTCGTCCACACTGATAATGTTACACATTCTGGTAGAGAGTAAAGAGTCACTGAAAATAACAGAGAAATATTATTACCATTCTCCATCCCTATCTTGTCAAACAGTTTTGAATGTTGACCTTCAGACCACAGTAAGCCTTTTGTGTGCTAAAGCCAATGTCTTCATCGTCAATGAGAAGGAAGTTGGACTTAACTCTTAAATAATTCAGTGAGATAGTTAAAATAAGCTTTTGAATTGGTCATTGAAACAAAAAGGTCACACGTATTGTGTTATAATGAGCTGTAGCATGGTGTAACCTTACATCACCAGGTAAGAAATAACCTTTTCAATATCTATGAATATTATGTACTCACAGGGTTTTGTTACAGTTGATTTGAGTGGAACTTTAAATGTTCAATTCAAATGTCAAACCGAGCCAAGCCCATCCAACAGGAATATTTTATGTTTCACAATACACAATTAAGCTCAAAGGACATCACATTCATTATTTCAAACTCTCAAGGGGCCTCATCTTCCTGATTAAACGTTGAGCCGACCAACAATAAATGATTAATTATATGAAAAGAGGAGTCTGAACGGGTTAGACGGGCCAAAAAACAACCCTGGATTAATTTACGATCTGTTTTTAATTAAATTGTTATTGAATTAAACAAACAGTTGTTTGAAGTGATTCTGTGCATTAACAAGGAATTATGTAATTTCTCTGCGTTTGCCATCCTTTTTCAATGAGATTATAGGAAGAGAATGATTACGCTAACAAAAATTTAAATCCCTGCTGCGTTGCTGCATGAAACAATAACATGGAATAAAGATTAAAGACATAGCTGGTGGAATATTTTCACCGCACCTTGAGGGAAGACTGTTTGAAATATTGATATATTGTTATGTCTTACATAACAAACTGTGCTTCAGTAAAATATAGCCGTATCACCACAATGGTTATGTCAGGTAACTGTTCAACATTTTAGGCTTGGGTGACCCTGTATTTTTATTATAAATGTTTTATATAACCATAGACTTACATCATTTAAAAAAATGCTGTAATATTTCAAAAAGACTTTCCACAGACAGTAGAACCTAGGCTTTCAATCGTCATTAGGTACAACCATTAAATACCGATGTCACTGGGATGAAGATGCTACTACTAGTCCAGATCTATAAGGTAGAACTGTACAGTCAGTCACAGGCAGACACACAGCATTAATTAGCAGGTGGGTGGGTGGCTATCTGGTGCAGAAAACGTTCAATTATAGAGGCCAAAGTGTGGATGGGGGGGCATTAGAGATTAGCAGGCATTTTATGTCTGATCACACTGTGGCTATAAATGTCTAGCTGCAGTGTTTGGTTTAACTTAAATCAATACTTCAGCGGGTAGAGTTCAGTATTTTATAAATAAATAAAAAGGTTTTGCACGCTCAGGGAGATTGGAGGTCCAATGTAATCAATCCTGCATTGTATCTGTCTCTGATCTGCACAGCGTCTTAGTGCTTTAACCAAGACTAAACATAGCCCAAGACTGATCCCAGCAGGGCCAGTGTGGCACAGGATCCGTTCTGGATCAAGCCCTGTACATCGAAGCCCTGTCAACCCCACAGAGAGTAGCCCCAGGGGGCCTGGCTAAGAGCCGGGTGTCAAGGAAAGTGGATGTTATAAAACACCCGGTTAAAGGGTACAAACAGCAGAGACAGCAATGTGACTGATGACAGTCCTGCTAGGAGAATTGTAGAGTGGAGACAGATGGTGGTGTGAGATGAGATGGCTAACACTCTCATACATTATTGACAGAGGAGGAAATTGGAATTGAAGGTGTCACTGATACACAAAAATATGACTCAAATCTCAGAAGTTTTCAGAATAACAAAATCACCAATGTTTGAGTAACAACGCCCATACCTCTGAAACAGCAGCTTACACCAAAGGAATAGCACTCTGATTTGATAAACGAGAGATAAATATAAATCAAATGTTATCAGCAATGGCTTCCTCTCACTGAAAAACCCATTACCCACAAAGTAGCTCCTAACTCATGGATTTAGGAGAAATTCTTAAAAAGAATAATTTTAGGACTCCTACATTTTTGGTCTAACTGTACGTACACACCGCCGTCGACTTGAGCTTCAGAAGAAGCTCTGGCCGCCCTGTCAAGGACGCTGGTCAAAAAAGTATGGGGAAGCTGTTGATGCTTTGGCCGCTCTGATGTGGCAGGACATTCACATCAAGCAAGGAAGACTAGCATACGAACTGAAATTCAGATTGGTTTACCGTCATTTGCCGCTGAACCCCTTCATAGCTCTTTACCATAAAGTTGAACAAACTTAACTTTCTGCTTGATGCTCAACACGCCCAAAACGTGACGAATCTGACTGATTTGCTGGTCCTTGCAGCTGAGAGAAGCCAGCCAACTTCCTGTAACTTTGAAGTTTAAGGCGGCGGTGTGTACGTAAAGTAAGAGTATTTCATAAAGCGTTTTAGTGCTAAAACCAGCTCCTAAATCTGTGAAAAGTTAGAAATCCTCAAAGACACTCTTAAGACCAAATCACAAATTATCCTAAAATGCCTCTTAATAAAGGCAATGAATATTGTTCATTATAGCCTAAATTCAATTTCAATATAGTTTGTTTGACATGTATAGCAAGGTTAATTTATGTATAGAATACATATGTTCATTTTTCTATAGCCGAAATGCATTGAATAATTGTGGTCTACTGTAGTTGAACATAACTGCCCTATTATCCTATAACCTGTGGTAGTAGTTTGTCGCTTGAATTCTGCAATATATTCACCCTTCTGAGACTGCAAAAATACCAGGGCATTTCACAGAAAGACGCATTTATTTGCAGGTATATAAATTCCCAAGCATCTTTTTTAGTTTTCAAAGTTATCCCAACTTCTAAATGTCTCTAATAATATTCTTCCTCTCAAGCACAAGTAGCCTGAGAAGTAAAAGTTGTCCTTGCATCCAGTTTGGCTTTCATTTTGGTTTGCCCGAAAAAGAAAAGACTGCTGTATATCTGCCAATCCGCTAATTTTTTACCAGTTGCCAAACATGTAATTTGCTGGACATAATATAGATATTCAAATAAAAGTAGTAGCTGTTCTATCAACACAGACATTTACATCAATAGTTTGGCGTTATAATTTATTTGGGTAAGACTGTTTTTAGTGGCAGGCTAGCAGATACCATTGACTTGCGCTAACCTAGCACCAACAAACTCTGCAACTGGAAGGACTGGATGAAAAGTGTTGAAAACGGTCTCCACTGATAAATAACACACTGATAAACTTGGAAATTAGGTCCTATGTCCAAAATTCTGAACCACCCCTTTAATCCTTCAAAGTTGCCATTGGCCTTATGGTAGCTTCTCTAATCAATGTCCTCCTGGCTCTGTCATCCAGTTTAGAGGGACGGTCCGATCTAGGCAAGCTGTTGGTGGAGCCATACGCTTTCCACTTCTTAATAATGCTCTGAACAGTACTCACAGAATCAGTTTAAGTTGTTGAAAACTTTTTGTATCCTTCTCCTAACTTGTGGTTTTCCACAACTTTGTCCTGGAGCCCTTTTGAAAGTACCTTTCCAACCATTGTGTATTCTTTGCATTGCCATTTACTACAATTAATGGACTTATCATGGAACAGACAGTTTTATTATGATGTAATCAAAACCACTACAACTGATATCAGGTTAGGGGCAATTAGTATAATGTGTGATCTGGGAAGTGACTGGTTGTACCTGAGCAAGTTTATCATGGTTACACTAAGGGGCTGAACACTTATCCAAACCAGGTCTTTCACTAATTCAATTTTAAGAATTGTTCAAACTGTACATTTTATTGTCACTTTGATGTTGAGGGTTATAATGTGTAAATACAAAAGTTAGATTTAATTTAATTTCCAGGGTGTAATGTGACAAAAGGTAAGGATTTTGACAGGGTATGATGATTTTCTATAGGCACTGTAAACGTTCAATTCAAGTATGTATCATCTGCTACACAAATGTACATAAATTAACATCAACAGTAATTAAAAACAGTTAATTTCCTGCTAGCGAACTAGCTCACAAGAACCCTACATCTGAACTTTTAAACAATTCTTGTTTCTGCCATTATGGTAATAATGTAAAAAAAATGAGAGCCATGCCGGATAATAAAAGACATTCATCTGTTCTTTCCAATATTTCCAATGTAGACATACATCATTCTCTTTAAGTCATTGGAAAAAGTGTACCCAGACCGTTAGTTCTATTACAGATCTTACAGAATTAATATCATTTTCTTAACAATACTCAAGAGTTACCACTTCTCTCCATTCACTCATTTATGAACATACTATTACAATGTACATTAGTTAAGCTTGCTGGGTGAACTGACATCACACACAGCACTCCAGGCAGGCAGGCAGGCCAACACACAGAGAGAGAGAGAGAGAG
>JACXGM010018212.1:6003-19305 GCA_016801145.1 Umbra pygmaea | reverse complement strand
TATACAATAATCCGGCAGTTGGTTGACACACTACAACTCCCTAATAAAGGGAGAGGAGGTAATCAACCCAGGTGTGGCCGGGAAGCAGGTGCAGGTGATGATTAACAGGAACGGGTGATCAGGGAGTGCAGGGGAAAACCAGGAACCGGAACACAAGGGGACAGGGAAGACAGCTCAGGAGGATGGATTCCTGACAACTAATGGCTAAAAAATAGCAATAATGGTCAATAGCTCTGACCCCATGTAACCTTTAACAAAACAAAATGTTCACATGTGTTAAGGGACATCTCCTACACCATCAACGTCAATAATTGTTTTGATTTTTTGATTTGGCTTTTTAAAAATCAATACTAATGGCTAAAATATAGCAATAATGGTTTTGAAAAATACAACGTTTTTCAAAACAACCTTTTCACATGTGTTAAGGGAGTTCTCCTACACCATCAACATCAATTATGTTTTAGGTTTTTTGATTTGGCTTTTTTAAAATCGGTTTCAACTTATACATTATAGCAAAAATGGTCAATAGCTCTGACCCTATAAAATCTTTTTCAAAACAATCGTTTCACATGTATTAAGAGACATCTCCTAAACCATCAACATCAATTATGTTTTTGATTTTAAGATGTGGCTTTCTTTAAATTATGGCAAAAATGGTCAATACATTGAGGTAAAAAATTATTTGATCCCCTGCTGATTTTTTACATTTGCCCACCCATCAGTCTATAATTTTAATGGTAGGTTTATTTAACCAGTGAAAGACAGAATAAAAACAAAAAAATCCAGAAAAACACATTTCAAACAAGTTATTTAATTGATTTGCATGAGAATTTGTGAAATCAGTATTTGAACCCCTCTCAATCAGCAAGAATTCTGTCTTCCAGGTGCCTCTGATACAGGTAACGAGCTGAGATTATGAACATTTCCTTAAAGGGAGTACTCCTAAAGTCAGCTTGTTATCTGTGTAAAAGACACCTGTCCACAGAAGGACGCAATCAATCAGATTCCAAACTCTCCACCATGGCCAAGACCAAAGACATGTTCAAGGATGTCAGGGACAAGATAGTAGACCTACACAAGGCTGGAATGGGCTACAAGACCATCGCGTAGCAGCTTGGTGAGAAGGTGACAACACTTGGTGCGATTATTTGCAAATGGAAGAAACACAAAAAACTGTCAATCTCCCTCAGTCTGGGGCTACATGCAAGATCTCACCTCGTGGAGTAGCAATGCTCATGGGGAGGGTGAGGAATCAGCCCAGAACTACATGGGGGGATCTTGTCAATGATCTCAAGGCAGCTGGGACCATAGCAACCAAGAAAACAATTGGTAACACACTACGCCATTAAAAACTGAAACCCTGCAGCCCCCAAACGGTCCCTTTGCGCAAGAAAGCACATGTACTGATCCATCTGAAGTTTGCCAATGAACATCTGAATGATACAGAGGAGAACTGGGTGAAAGTGTTGTGGTCAGATGAGACCAAAATCAAGCTCTTTGGCATCAACTCAACTCACCTTGTTTGGAGGAGGAATGCTGCCTATGACCCCAAGAACACCATCACCATCAAACATGGAAGTGGAAACATTATGCTTTTTTCTGCTAAGGCGACAGGACAACTTCACAGCATCAAAGGGACGATAGACGGGGCCATGTACCGTCAAATCTTGGGTGAGGACCTCCTTCCCTCAGCCAGGGCATTGGAAATGGATTGTGGTTGGGTATTCCAGCATGACAATGACCCAAAACTCATGGCCAAGGCAACAAAGGAGTGACTCAAGATGAAGCACATTAAGGTCCTGGATTGGCCGAGCCAGTCTCCAGAACTTAATCCCATAGAAAATCTGTGGAGGGATCTGAAGGTTCGAGTTGCCAAACATCAGCCTCGAG
The DNA here is from genome assembly GCA_016801145.1 of Umbra pygmaea. NCBI lineage: Eukaryota > Metazoa > Chordata > Actinopteri > Esociformes > Umbridae > Umbra > Umbra pygmaea. The sequence goes on along the minus strand of JACXGM010018212.1, from coordinate 17,415 downwards.
ACCTTGATGACTTGGAGAGGATCTGCAAAGAGGAGTGAGCCAAAATCCCTCCTGAGATGTGTGCAAACCTGGTGGCCAACTACAACCCTGATTCCAAAAATGTTGGGACACTACAAATTGTGAATAAAAACAGAATGCAATGATGTGGAAGTTTCAAATTTCAATATTTTATTCAGAATACAACATAGATGACATATCAAATGTTGAAACTGAAACTGAGAAAATTTATCATTTCAAGGGAAAAATAAGTTGACTTTAAATATCATGGCATCAACACATTCCAAAAAAGTTGGGACGAGGATATGTTTACCACTGTGTGGCATCCCCTCTTTTTTTTATAACAGTCTGCAAACATCTGGGGACTGAGGAGACAAGTTGCTCAATTTTAGGAACATGAATGTTGTCCCATTCTGGTTTGTAGCATCTTCCTCTTTATGATGCGCCAAGTGTTTTCTATGGGTGAAAGATCTGGACTGCAGGCTGGCCATTTCAGTACCCAAATCCTTCTTCTACTCAGCCATGATGTTGTAATTGATGCAGTATGTGGTCTGGCATTGTCATTTTGGAAAATGCAAGGTCTTCCCTGAAAGAGACGACGTCTGGATGGGAGCATATGCTGTTCTAGAACTTGGATATATCTTTCAGCATTGATTGTGCCTGTCCAGATGTGTAAGCTGCCCATGCCACATGCACTCATGCAACCCTAAACCATGAGAGATGCAGGCTTCTGAACTGAGCGCTGAAAACAACTTGGGTTGTCCTTATCCTCTTTAGTCCGGATGACATGGCATCCCAGTTTCCCAAAATACACTTCAAATTTTGATTTGTCTGACCACAGAATAGTGTTCCACTTTGCCAAAGTCCATTATAAATCCGTCTTGGCCTAGAGAAAACGCCTGCGCTTCTGGATCGTCTTTAGCTATGGCTTCTTTTTTGCCCGGTAAAGTTTTAGCCGGCAACTAATGGCACGGTGGATTGTGTTCACGACAATGTTTTCTGGAAGTATTCCTGAGCCCATTGTGTGATGCAATGCCTTCTAAGGGCCCAAAGATCACGGGCATCCAGTATGGTTTTCCGGCCTTGACACTTACGCACAGAGATTGTTCCAGATTCTCTGAATCTTTAGATGATATTATGCGCTGTAGATGATGATAACTTCAAACTCTTTGCAATCTTTCTCTGAGAAACTCCTTTCTGATATTGCTCCACTATTTTTCGCTGCAGCATTGGGGGAATTGGTGATCCTCTGCCTATCTTGACTTCTGAGAGACACTGCCATTCTGAGAGGTTCTTTCAATGTTTTCGCTATATTCATTTTGCAGCGGCGGCCTGCCGCTGCAAAATTATCGCCACCGCTGCTTTAACACGACTCTCTGCTCAGGCTTATATTTTGAAACGATAGTGAAGACGTCGGCGGAAATCTTTCAGCGAAACCAGAGCCCTGGTGACATAAACGCTGGCAACACACATCCAAGGAGAGGCAGGGAGAGACGAAAGAGAAAGACAGCAAGAACGGTAGATTTAAGATTTATTGTTACTGGCAGGTAGAGGACTGCATTGGGATTGGGATCCACAGGACCCAACACAAATCTTGTGGGAGCGGGCGGTTTTAACTTTGCTGCGGGTGGGAGTGGGCGGTCAAAAAATGTACCGCGGGTCCCGGTATTTAGCTAGTTTACAACAACAAGGATGGAGTCACTAAATGAACATAATTGGACTATAGGCTATATGCCTTCGATTAAATCACAGCAGATAGCATATATGGATTGAGGATTACCATAAAGACGTCTATAGCTACCATTCCCTAGTTATTTGTTGTGTTGTGCTTTACATCAAAGGATCTCAATCTTTTGGACTCCGACCCACCAGACTCATCACAAGTGCACGCGACCCCCATAAGCGACATGAATACAACAATGTTACCAGAAAATTAAGCTTACCTGTATTATGTTTCTATAAAAGAAGGCGTTACAGGACACTTAAACTCCTTGCAAGAGTTCCTCTTTGTCTTATTTTGAATTCTATAATGGTAGAAGTATTCCAAAATTATTCCAATAGAACGATCTTTTAAAATGTGTGTGTGTTGATCAGCTGTTCGCTGCGACAACAACAAAGGGACACGCGACACAACCTCGTCCAGTATGATTCCATTCCTCAATCTGCTTAGTATACTACAGTCATAACTATTTCGCTATGGCTTTCCATTCAGTATTCATTACTTTTTACCTGCAATTAAGTTTCAGTTCTGTAGAGCCGACAACTTTGACAGACAGGACAAGCAACCCATCAGGGGGATGTCTGGATGAGCACTGTTTTCTAACAGAGTTTTATTAAACTTATTTGAGGTACCAGTAGGCTATCTACAGAATATCAACAGTATTTTTTTCATCTACAATTAAAGTTTACATGTTGATGGATAGCTACATTTCTGAAAAACATAATCAATTTCCACGCTGAATGAATACCTAGTTAGTGTATTCTGAACGTATAGCCCTAACATTTGTGTAAATACTTCACTACAAGCTGTGACTGAAAGTTTGCGGGACCGGGCGGGAGTGGATACACTCGTTGCGTGCGGGAAGTGAACACACATTAAAGAGCCCAGTGAATCATATCGCCAAACTTTACTTAAATAAAATAAATGCTACCACTGTTTATACAAACTAGCCTATATTAAAATATTCCTGATTGCATTTTCAGATGAGTTTGTTAAAATATCTTTCAAGGAACATATTTTATCGGTGGGGGCAGGGTTCAACATTAAGGATGGCCCGAGGCCAGAACTAACGTTGGGCCAGTAAACAAATAGTCACTTGCCCTTTCGGGCCAGTGCTTAATTTTTTTTCTATTTAAATTAATAGTCTTGTATTAAAATGTTTGCCCGTAATATTTGTCCCTCCCCTGCTTTAATTTTTGCTTATCTCAAGTTAAAATCCATGTCTGTGATATGCAGTTCCTTCTCCCCCTGTGTTTGGCAATACTGGTGTCGTCTTTTTAACCAATCAAAATGTTGCATTATCGCAGGACCCAAAATAATGTGATCATTTAATCCAGTGTTTCTCAAACCCTTTTTCAATATTGTACCCCCTTTCAATTGCCGTTTTACCCCCAACCAGTGCCAAGTACCCCCTGACCAGCGCAAAACATTTTTGGTGGCAAAAAGTCTATAAAGATGTATAAAGATATACAATACAGCGCCGGCAGTGATAGATTCACTAAACAACAATCTTTTTTAAACAAAAACATTTAAAAGCTACATTTGTGAATCCATCACTTAATTTGTTAATTATATAGGCTAGTATAATTATTTTAGGAATTATGCATGGCATATTTTTAAATTTGCATTTTTGAGAAACACTGATTTAATCGAAGGGACAGTTTATGTGGGTCGAGAATAAACGTAGGCCTGTTGAGCACAGACACCGTTATTCATGTACTGTGGACATTTGCCAAATATAGGCTACAAGGTTATTTCGGTAAAACAGTTTTTAATACTTTCCTTCGAATATTTTTAGGAATAAACAAGGGCAAATAGCTAAACAAATCAGATTTGATTGCGTCTTTTCTAACCTTAATAGAGTATCCAATCAGAGGCTTTCCTGTTATAAATAATCCCTGTTGTTGTCGTTGATTACGAAAAATTACTAATATTAAATTTAAATGTAGCCTATGTATAAAATCTTAAATGCAGTCATTGTATTTTCTACTTCTAAATTTTCTAGTTTAAATTCCATGAAAAGCTTGTTTAAATTATTGTGATACACTTATATATTATTCTACATTAGTTTAAAGGCACCTGTAAATTCAATCGCAGAAGTATAGTCGGTGAACGTAATCATCTTGTGCATGATCCGACTCAAGACTTCTGTGTTGGGTGAACACAGATCAATGAAAAAATATGTAAAATTATCCTGACTGACAATATATTTTGTTCATATTACCCAATCCTAGGACACATATACTGCAGTAAATGTTGTGCTTTACCAACTAATTGCGTCTGGGTTTACCCATTTTGGGAAGTTCTTAAATAAAACCTAAGTAACCAGGTAATGGTAGTTAATAACTAACTAGTTAATTAATAATTTCATATTCTTTCTATTCATATCATAGATCACTGGTTACTAATGAACTCTCGCTATTGTTCATTTTGTTCTTAATCAGGAACTTCACAAAACGTGTGAACTCAGCCACACTTAGTTTGGAATGCACAAAATGTACCTCTGTACATGTCTCTTAGGGCTGGGCAATATTGGAGACAGGAGAGTGGAGGGAGACGGGAGAGTGGAGGGAGACGGGAGAGGGGAGGGAGACGGGAGAGGGGAGGGAGACGGGAGAGGGGAGGGAGACGGGAGAGGGGAGGGAGACGGGAGAGTGGAGAGACAACAACCAAGCAAACCAATTGTGGGTCAGTGTAATGTCTGAAAGTGATGAAAGTGATTGTAAATAAATAAGTTTGTTACTCTTTCAGTGGGCAAAGGTATGAACTCAGCAGGGGATCAATATATTTTTTTCCCTCACTGTAGCTCTGACCCCATACAATCTTTTTCAAAGCAATGTTCTTACAAATGTTCAAGGACATCTCCTACACCATCAACATCAATTAGTTTTATTATTTTTGGATGTTGCTTTTTTCAAATTGGTTTTATTGCATACATTATCACAAGAAAAGATGAATAGCTCTAACCCTTTACACCACTGCTTTTCGGCCAGCAGCATAGAGCCCTTTATTGCACTGCTGGTTTGCTTATAAAGCTAAGCAGGGTTGGGCCTGGTTAGTCCCTGGATGGGAGACCAGTGCTGCTGGAAGTGTTGTTGGTGGGCCAGTAGGGGGCACTCTTCCCACTGGTCTAAAGGTCTTTCCCAATGCCCCAGGGTAGTGATGGGGACATCTGCCCTGCGTAGGGTGCCGTCTTTCGGATGGGATGTTAAACGGGTGTCCTGACTCTCTGTGGTCTTTAAAAATCCCATGGCACTTATCGTAAGAGTAGGGGTGTTAACCCCGGTGTCATGGCCAAATTCCCAACCAGGCCTCACTTCAATCATGGCCACCTCATAATCCCCCTCCTTCCTAATTAGCATATATAACTTCTCACCTCTCCGCCTGATAGCTGATGTGTGTTGAATGTTCTGGCGCAAAATGGCTGCTGTGCATCACCCAAGTGGGTGCTACACATTGGTGGTGGATGAGGTGGGCTTTCCCCCTCACTGTGTAAAGTGCTTTGAGTTCCTTGGAAGAAAAAGTGCTATATAATTTGAATGCATTATTATTAATATCATTACACATTTTTTCAACACAACCTTCTCACATGTGTTTAGGGACATCTACACTATCAACATTATTTTTTTATATATATATTTTTTAGGCTTTTTAAAAATTTGATTTGATTAATAAGATATAGCAAAAATGGTCAATAGCTCTGACCCTGTACAATGTTTTTCAAAACAAACTTTTCACAAGTGTTAAGGGACCTCTTCTACACCATCAACATAATTTGGATGTAGATTTTTTGATGTGGCTTCTTTTAAATCGTTTCTATTGCATGAATTATAGCAACAATGGTCAATAGCTCTGAACCCATACAACCTTTTTCAAAACAATCATCTACACCATCAACGTCAATTCGTTTTTTTATTTTTGTATGTGGCTTCTTTTAAATTGGTTAGAGCTATTGACACTTGTGTAATGATACGACTCCGTGGGGTATGGTATCAGAAGGGTTAATAGAGAATAGAAACGTTGGTAATGACAAAACTGGATCCAAACAAACAGGTCAATGTAGAAAGGGCTTGGCTAGGCGTAGTCAGGTAGCGGAGGTCATACACGGGAGGCTCAGGCTGCACACTAGCAGGATCCGGAAAATTGTCAAGGCCACAGGCAATACGGGTCAGCACACAGGTAGTCACAGGCTAAGTTACAAACGGCAGGCAATCTCACGAGTAGAAGAAACACAACAGGGTCAGTACACAGGATATCAAACTTGTAATAATAAAGTGCTCAGTAGGCTTACTGGGAAACAATACCTCGCAACGAGGTTAGTGTGTGACTACCCAGCTAGCATAGAGCTGGCGGGACACAGGCGGACCAGCAGAGGCAGAGCTGGTGGTCCGCCAGGCGGTTTGCTCATCGTTTAACCAGCGGTCCACCGGCAAGTGAACAGCATTTTAGACCTTGAAAAATAGTCTAAAGTAAAAAAGACAAGCTTTTTTCTTTAATATATATTTTAGAACTGAAATCAATTTTGAATTTTAAAATAAACTTAGCTGTGTTTGTATTGTATTTGAATGTTGTTGTAACAAAATTTGTAAATAGTTTAAAATATTTTTCATTAGATAGATATCTAGAACATAAGCCTAGCCTAGGATATAGCCCGTGTACGCAGCCGATGGACTAACTGGAACAACAGTATGAGTGCATAGGATTCCCAGAGGACCTCTGTCTAAAACTCTGCTCACCCGCCGGAAGACCGCTCATTCGCCAACACTCCCGCTGGCGGACCGCCCGTTAAACGTTGAGCAAAAAGCTAGCGGACCGTCAGCTGTAACCGCCGGTGGTCCGCCAGCTCCATGTTTGCTGGGTAGAATATATACTTAGTGTTAATAGGCTGCAGGTGTCAGTAGTCGGGTGATTTGGATCTGTGAGGTGTGCTGCGTTTGTGTGCAGTGTTGTACTGGGAGCTGATGGAGTCTGTCTGTGCTGGGTGCTGTGTGTGTGTGGAGTGGGAGTAGCGGAGATACCAGCCTCAAGGGAAGATGTGACCAGACCTGCCAAATGACCCCTCACAACTTGTTGCTATAATTTAAGCAATAAAACCGATTTAAAAGAAGCAAATCTGAAAATCCCAAAATTACATTTTGCATGGGGTCAGAGCTATTGACCATTATTGCTATATTTTAGATATTAGTACTGATTTTAAAAAAGCCAAATCAAAACTGCTAAAAAATAATTGATGTTGATGGTGTGGGAGATGTCCCTTAACCCATATGAGAAGGTTTTTTTGAAAAAGGTTGAATGGGCTCAGAGCTATTGAACATTATTGCTATAATTTAGCCATTAGTATTGATTTTAAAAAAGCCAAATCAAACAATCTAAAAAATATTTGATGTTGATGGTGTGGGAGATGTCCCTTAACACATATAAAAACAATTTTTTGAAAAAGGTTGCATGGGGTCAGAGCTATTGACCATTATTTCTATATTTTAGACATTAGTACTAATTTTAAAAAAGCCAAATAAAAAATCCTAAAAAATAACTGATGTTGATGGTGTGGGAGATGTCCCTTAACACATGTAAAAAGATTGTTTTGAAAAAGGTTGCATGGGGTCAGAACTATTGACCATTATTGCTATATTTTAGCCATTAGTACTGATTAAAAAAAAGCCAAATCAAAACAACTAAAAAAAAATTAATGTTGCTGGTGTAGAAGATGTCCCTTAACACATGTAAAAAGATTGTTTTGAAAAAGGTTGCATGGGGTCAGAGCTATTGACCATTATTGCTATATTTTAAATATTAGTACTGATTGTAAAAAAGCCAAATCAAAAATCCTAAAAAATAATTGATGTTGATGGTGTGGGAGATGTCCCTTAACACATGTAAAAAGATTGATTTGAAAAAGGTTGCATGGGGTCAGAGCTATTGACCATTATTTCTATATTTTAGACATTAGTACTGATTTTGAAAAAGACAAATAAAAAACTAATAAATAATTGATGTTGATGGTGTAGGAGAAGTCCCTTAACACATGTAAAAAGATTGTTTTGAAAAAGGTTGCATGGGGTCAGAGCTATTGACCATTATTGCTATATTTTAGCCATTAGTACTGATTTTAAAATAGCCAAATCAAAACAAAAAAAACCTGATATTGATGGTGTGGGAGATGTCCCTTAACACATGTAAAAAGAAATCTTTGAAAAAGGTATTATGGGGTCAGAGCTATTGACCATTCTTCCTAAATTTTAGCCATTAATATTGATTTTTAAAAAGTAAATTAAAAAAATCAAAAAAAAAATGAATGTTGATGGTGTAGAAGATGTCCCTTAACACAGTGGTCCTCAAACGCTTCCATGGAGGGCCTAGTGTATGCTGGTTTTTGCTTTTACCTTGTACAAGCCTGATGGAGTAGCTTGGTAACTTGGTTAGTATCTCCCCTCACCTGGCAGTCTAGGTCCTAATTATGCTGTAATTGAAGGGAAAGACCAAAAACCAGCATACACTAGGCCCTCCGTGGAAGGGTTTGAGGACCACTGCCTTAACACATGTAAAAAGATTGTTTTAAAAAAAGGTTGCATGGGTTCAGAGCTTTTGGGGCGGCAGTGGCTTAGTGGGTCAAGTAGGTTGTCCAGCAATCAGAAGGTTGGTGGTTCGATCCCCGGGTCCTCCTGACCAAGTGTCGAGGTGTCCATGAGCAAGACACCTAACCCCAGCTGCTCCCGACGAGCTGGCTGGCGCCTTGCATGGCTGACACCGCCGTCTGTGTATGAATGTGTGAATGAATGGGTGAGTGTGAGGCAATGTAAAGCGCTTTGGTGGCCATTGTTGGTCAGAAAAAGGGCTATATAAATGCAGTCCATTTACCATATTGACCATTATTGCTATATTTTAGATATTAGTACTGATTTTAAAAAAGCCAAATAAAAAATCCTAAAAAATAATTGATGTTGATGGTGTAGGAGATGTCCCTTAACACACGTAAAAATTGTTTTAAAAAAGGTTGCATGGGGTCAGAACAATTGACCGTTATTGCTATATTTTTGCCATTAGTACTGATTTCAAAAAAGCCAAATCAAAACAACTAAAAAATAATTGATGTTGATGTTGTAGAAGAAGTCCCTTAACACATGTGAAAAGATTGTTTTGAAAAAGGTTGCATGGGGTCAGAGCTATTGACCATTATTGCTATATTTTAGCCATTAGTACTGATTTAAAAAAAGCCAAATCAAAAAATCAAAACAATAATGGACATTGATGGTGTAGGAGATGTCCCTTAACAAATGTGAAAAGATTGTTTTGAAAAAGGTTGCATGGGGTCAGAGCTATTGACCATTATTTCTATATTTTAGACATTAGTACTGATTTTGAAAAAGACAAATAAAAAACTAATAAATAATTGATGTTGATGTTTTAGGAGAAGTCCCTTAACACATGTAAAAAGATTGTTTTGAAAAAGGTTGAATGGGGTCAGAGCTATTGACCATTATTGCTATATTTTAGCCATTAGTACTGATTTTAAAATAGCCAAATCAAAACAACAAAAAAAATGAATGTTGATGGTGTAGAAGATGTCCCTTAACACAGTGGTCCTCAAACGCTTCCATGGAGGGCCTAGTGTATGCTGGTTTTTGCTTTTACCTTGTACAAGCCTGATGGAGTAGCTCACTACTTGGTTAGTATCTCCCCTCACCTGGCAGTCTAGGTCCAAATTATGCTGTAATTAAAGGGAAAGACCAAAAACCAGCATAAACTAGGCCCTCCGTGGAAGGGTTTGAGGACCACTGCCTTAACACATGTAAAAAGATTGTTTTAAAAAAAGGTTGCATGGGGTCAGAGCTATTGACCATTATTGCTATATTTTAGATATTAGTGCTGATTTTAAAAAAGCCAAATCAAAAATCCTAAAAAATAATTGATGTTGATGGTGTAGGAGATGTCCCTTAACACAAGTAAAAATTGTTTTGAAAAAGGTTGCATGGGGTCAGAACAATGGACCATTATTGCTATATTTTAGCCATTAGTACTGATTTTAAAAAAGCCAAATCAAAAAATCTAAAAAATAATTGATGTTGATGTTGTAGAAGATGTCCCTTAACAAATGTGAAAAGATTGTGTTGAAAAAGGTTGCATGGGGTCAGAGCTATTGACCATTATTGCTATATTTTAGCCATTAGTACTGATTTAAAAAAAGCCAAATCAAAACAACTAAAAGATAATTGACGTTAATGGTGTAGGTAGGAGATGTCCCTTAACACATGTGAAAATGTTGTTTTGAAAAAGGTTGTAAGGGGTCAGAGCTATTGACCATTTTTGCTATAATTTATGTATTAAAACCAATTTAAATGAATCCAAATAAAAAATAATAATAATAATTGATGTTAATCATAGGGCAGAGGTCACTGAACTTATATCGGTTGGATTCATTGATAAAAATCAAATTGGGCCAGAGCTATTGGGAGTCTTTCATTAGCAAGCAAAAGTTTAAACTGCAGTTTTAAGACGGTCCCTTAACCTTCGCTACGGCAGAAAACAAAGATTCACGTATTTTTCGCTTTTCAAACAGAATTATGATATCGATATGGGAAAGCAATGAGTGTTGCTTGTTTGCAATCGTGAGCAGGTTCATAGAATATAATTCTTGCCTTTCTGGCATGTTTCATTGAAGAGGTATTGACGTTGAAATTCCCAATCTTTAATATAAAGCTAACATCACCGCAGTGGCAGCCAGGCTGTTGTTGTGTTATCCACCACCAAGCACACAAAAGCGCCACTCAAGTGGGGCTTAATTTTACCTAAAAAACAATCCCAATTTCTTGCATTGGAGGATGCACTACAAATATGATTAAACATTTGGCGGATCGATAAAATTAGGGTAAATAACAACATTACTCTCGTAGATAGATTTAACGTTACGCAAATTGCTAACACAAGTAACGTTAGCAAACCTACTGCTGCTAGCGTTCAACTGCAGCGTGAAACTCCGTTCACGTTAGCAGTCAATGGAAAAATAACAGCGGAGAATGAGTGCCACAAATGTTACAGTTTATGTGGTGAAAAAGCTGCACCTGTGTGTCCAGGCCTCCTCTGCACCTATTGAACGGGTGTTCTCAACTGCCGGAGACACAATATGTGCTGAACGTTCGCGCATACTGCCGAGAAGGCAACATGACCCGTTTCAATCCCAGTTATTAAAGAATCGGAATCGAGAATCGATAAGAACCGGAATCGAAAGAAAGAATTGGAATTGGAATCAGAATTGTTAAAATCAAAACGATGCCCAACCCTACTTTTCAGTTGGGGCACACTGGAAAAAGGCATTCTAAGGTAAGCTATTGAGGACATCCAGTGGCTAAATCCGGTAAAGGACCTTGGAGACAGTCAACGGTAGACTGTACTAAGCGGAGAAATCTAACCAGTTAGTAAAATACTCTGTGTTATTTGACTTATTGTTATTTAGACTTAGCCTGACCGCGATACCTGTTGACCCCTGTAGTTGATGTAGAGCACAGGTGTCAAACCGGTTCCACGGAGGGCCTAGTGTATGCTGGTTTTTGGTCTTTCCCTACAATTAGTGCCCAGTTAAGAACTATTAAGACTGCCAGGTGAGGGGAGATCCTAACTAATTAGTGACATTCAATCATTCAGGTACAAGGTAAAAGCGAAAACCTGCAGACACTAGGCCCTTTGTGGATCCGGTTTGA
>JACXGM010018211.1:0-19236 GCA_016801145.1 Umbra pygmaea | reverse complement strand
TTATTATTATCATTATTACTATTACTATTATTACTATTGTCATTCCTATTTTAAAATTCTATATTGTTGTAATTCTTGTTTTTAAGCCCACTGCATAGAATCGCCGAGCCATGTCAATAAGAATTTCTCTGCATAGGATGATGTATGTTGTTCAATGCATATGATAAATAAACCACTTTGACTTTGACTTTGACTGTGTGGGTTTTCGTGCAGTTTAGATGTAAAATAAAAAGGCAGTTTAGATGGGAAGATTGTGTGGAAACAGTGTAGTTCATTTCTTACAGTGCTATATTTAACTTCACAATTGAGTTGTTAAATGATATAGAAATGCCCTGTTGTCAGCAGTACTTCACAGTCGATTGACCAGGTGAAATGCTTAGGATGATTTTCGCTCCCCGGAGCCACCTGGTGGCCATTATTTGTATTGTTTTCTTTGAAAAACTGCCAACGAAATTTAATTCACTTGCTTTTGGTGCAGCCCCTCCCCTTGATGAGCACTTTATCACTTCACCATCTGTAGAAGAATAAATAGAAACACACACACACACACTGACCTGTGCAGCACTAAGGAGGTGTGTTCTATAAATTGAAACCACTTCTCTATGTTGCCGCTCAGCATCCTGTGAAGGAGAGACACACACACACACACACAACCACACACACACAACCACACACACACAACCACACACACAAAATTTTCAGAGTGTGTATATAGCAAGGATATCTTTACAGTTTTATTAAAATGTAATTTTTTTGTTTCATATTGCTTGATAACTTTTTTTTCTGAAAAATGTTATGTTGATGCTTTGGCAATATTGTTATTCAAACTTTCATGTCAAAAAGCTCATTTGAATTGAATTGAGAGAGACATACAGATATTATATATATTATTTCATGCCAATAATTGAATTGAGGGCTACACATTGACCATCTTCTGTTCGCTGTGTTGATTAGGACACGCCCAGAGAGCAGACTCCGCCTCCAGCCTACACCTCATCACACACTTTAGAAATATGCCTGGCCCTTTACAGCACAAAAAGACAGCAACCATATTTTCCTGAAGATTGCATTCTTGGAAGGAGAGAGCCAAGAGTCCAGCTCTAAATCACGGTGCGCCTGGAAGCTGACAACGGAAGACACACTCACAAACTGAATGATATAGTTTGCAGGATCATGAGATGAATCTAGGCCTCTAAAACACATTTTCTTTTCATCTAGATCTGGCTAGCCAACGATTTCAAAAACTGTACTCATAAGTTCATTTTCTGTCTCCATTATTTCAAAGGCTGAAGGTGGACTGACAAAGACAGAGCCATCTTTTAGGAAAAGAAAACAGGTGTATAGGCATTTTTTGCTTCAGCCTGGCACAGCTGGAACATACGCGGTATTACATCAGTGTTATTATCATAAGACTGATATTGAAGGTGCTGAAACCTTTTGTGAGCTCTTTGCATCTCTACTTCCTGCATGTATTCACTTCAGTTGAACACAAATGTTGTCTCAGTGCTGCAGTCCTTTAACATATACCCTGTAAGAGTGTCAACATATACTTACATTTTACTGAAACCAATGTGGAAGGAGGATCAATAATGTCTGAAGGAGAACTATGTTGTCATGGTAGCCTTAACAATGACATCCAGCTAACGCATGGTTGACTGAAAAATGTTTTCATCTATACTAATGGAGAGCAATTATATTTAGAGCCAGGGAGTAGGCCACTGAACGTGAACCACTAAGTGCAACCTGTTGGCATTAGACCACGTTATATTGTGTGTTGTGTCGAGAACATCATGTTTCATAAACAGTCATAAGTTCACATCAATTATAGTGTAAGATCATTTTTGCATTTTTGTGCAATACATTTAAAGCAGACACCCACCTGAATATAGTCAAATAATTTCATAAATGTGTTATTTAATTGGGAAAATATGTTTTAATTCCTGACAAAAAAATGTCTGCAATGCTTGAATGGAATCCCAGTTTCCTACAACTGTCTGTCAGCACTACAATTGCTGGAGTGAGTGTGTGTTTGAGAGAGTGACTGTGTATGTGTGTGTGTGAGTGTGTGTGTGTGTGTGAGTGTGTGTGTGTGAGTGTGTGTGTGTGAGTGTGTGTGTGTGTGTGTGTGTGTGTGTGTGTGTGTGTGTGTGTGTGTGTGTGTGTGTGTGTGTGTGTGTGTGTGTGTGTGTGTGTGTGTGTGTGCTTGAGAGAGAGACAGTGTGTGTGTGTGTGTGCGCGCGCTTGAGAGAGACAGTGTGTGTGTGTGTGTGTGCTTACAGCCAGCTGCTGCTGCAGACTATTGATCTGGGTCTGGAGTGTATCGATGTGCTGCGTCTGTCTCTTGTTGGACGCAGCGCTGCCAGCGTACGCCAGCTGGGATAGCCCATTCACAGCCTGCTTCAGTCTCTCCACGTCTGTCAACAGCTCAGTAATCTGAAACACACAATATAGGCGCTAACACCAAAACAGTCTTAGCAATCTACAAATTTGAAAAGTCATTTTGAAGCAATAAGATTGCCCAGAGGATAGTCCCACATCATAGAACAAAAAACAGAGAAGTGAGACCCATAATCTTGCTAATTGCGATTACTATTGTATAAATTCATTGCACAATTAATGAATAATGTGTTTGTCCAAAGATCTTTCCTTTTAAATTAATATTTATAACCCGGATAAGTATTTTTTCAAACTGCCATGCAAAACTTTGGAATTGCCATAACTGCATGTCTCACCAAATGTAGGTACTGAAATATTTTTACATCATTATGTTGATGCATTTTACTTGAGGAAAAAAAACAACGATTCCATGCAGAATATCTATCGTTTACATCCTTTAGAAGACGCTCTTATGCAGAGCAACTTACAGTCATGACTGCATATATCTTTTTTAGAGATGCACCGATACAAGTAGAAAGTTTCTCTTTTTTGGGTACTTGCAGATATGGAATACCAATACTATTGACCTATAATATTCAATAACATTGTTCATAACTAAGCTGCCATGCACTTACATATTCACAAAAACATAATTTATTCAAGAATTTATAATGCAGTTCAAGAATATGTAATATTTATTACTAATAAAGTAAATATTGTAGTTTACACCAACCTTCCCTAATTAGCTTCATATAGTGTTAGAAATTAATTTGTGAAATCGACATTTCTATTCCAGAAGGTTTGTGCAATATCAGAATGTCTGTTTTCAAGTGACATAACCATATCATATTCCTCAAAGTTATTTGATTGTTTTATTATAATAGATACACAATAAGGTGATGATAAATGTACAATTGTTGCAAGTTAGTGAAAAATATTAAAAGCGTTTATCATAATGTATATTTCTTAATGTTAAGATATCAAAAACATCCACTATTTTGCCAAACTTTCCACAAACTGCCCACACGTTCTCTGCTTCCTAGCTTACCACACTTTTGTTTCCGAGGGTTATAACACTTTTATAGCATACCGTATTGAAAAATAAACACAATTCGCATAAACATAAACACTGGTATAACCTCAACATTTTCTAATTGCCACCCGGTGGTTGTGGGTTGGTATGGTTCTTTAAAGATGGGTTATAGAGAAGAGGCAGTATTTTTCCAAGTACAAGAAATTGCCCCTAGAATCAGAGCAGTATCGGCCCATCCCTAACATTTTTATACTTTGTCATACTGGCAACCACGTGGAAATCAAACCCACAATCCTGATGATGCACACACCATGCTCGTAGGGAGGTACCATACCTTCTTGTCTTTTTCCTCAGTCTGCTCAGCTGATATCTGGATCCTCCTCTGGAGCTCCATAATGGTATTAAGAGACTCCTCGTACCTCTCCTTCAACTCGCATATCTCCCTCTCGATGGCACCGCTCTTCTCCCGCAGGGCCTCCATTTCCACCCTTGCCCTGCCCTCGTCCTCCCTGGCCTGAGCCGCCTCGATGTGGAGCACCTCACATTTTTCTGCCAACCCGGAGAGCCTCTTGCCCAGCAAGGCGGCCTCTTCCTCCAGGCGCTGCTTCTCGGCCTTCAGCTGGCCTAACTGGTCCTCTCTTCCTTGGAGGCCCTCCAGAGCCTGGGTGGCCCGGAGGAGTTCCGACTGCAGAGCCGCCACATCCTCCGCCCTTTGGGTGCTAGTCTCCTGCTCCTGGCGAAGTGTCATAAGTAGCTCCGCCACCTGCCTTTCCAGGGCTTCCTTAGCCTGGGCGTGCTGCTGTTGGAGGACAGTGCGGTCCCCGGAACGTCCCTGAAGCTCCTTCTCTAAATCCGAAACCCTCTGGGCTTCTCCGTGCTGGGCCTCCCTGGCTTTCTTGCACTCGGCCTGGGCTTGGCTGATGGTGTCCCTCAAGGCTTGGTGCTCGCTTTCATACTGTTTCAGCCGTGCAAAATCAGATTCCAGGCGCTGCTGCAGGCTCTGGATCTCAGCGTTGCACATGGCATTCTGCTCTTCAAGCTCCGCCCTCTTCACCGTCACCTCCTTGTATTGCTGCTCCAGGTCGACCATCTTCAGAGTCAGCTCTTCCATTTTACCTCTGTATTCTTCTTGCACCTCCTTGTGCTTTTCCCTGGCGACGAAACCAGTTTGCATCCTCTGCTGCACAGAATCCAACTCAAACTTCAGTTTCTCTTTCTCCTGCTTATGTCGTTCTCCCTCTGACTGTTCCTGGTCATACTTCTCTTGCACCACTGACAGTTTTTCCTTTAAGTCCTTTAACTTAGCATTGTAGGAGTTCTCCATCTCCTTTTTGGCAGTCAACGGAACAAACTTAGATTGGATGGCTTCCTGGATGGTGTCTAGCTCTTTCTTCTGGGCCTCGACTTCTTCGTGAAGCTTTAAGTTCACCTCTTGGGCAGACTGGTAGCTTGCCAACGCCTCTTTCGCCCGATTCTCCGCCTCAGCTACAGCATTGCTCAACTTGACCTTTAAAGCTTCATGGTCTATAAGGCAAATGTAATAATTTTCTATCATCAACTGGACATTCTCTAGCTTTTCTTTCAACTCAACGTTTCCCTTGTTCACCTTCTGCAACTCTTTTTCACCTTCTCTTCCCTTCTTCTCCAGTTTGGAGATCTCAGCCATGGTCTTCTCGAAATCAGCTCTCACTTGCTCATGTTGCTCTCTTGACACATACTCTGTTTGCAGGCTCTGTTCCAGAGATAGCCTCTCTGCAAGAACCTGGCCCATTGCCTTCTCTCTCTCCTCAAACCTTTTCTGAAGCACTTCCAGTTCCTTCACCAGCTCTGCATTGCGAGTATTCAGGGCACCAACTTCACTTTGGAACTTCTCAGAGGGAACAGTAGCACTCTGCAGGTTGGTAACGCTCTCACACAGGGTAACCCTCTCCGTTTGCAGCCTTTTAATCTGTGCTTCGACCTGGCCATTCCTCTCGGTGGCCTCCACCAGCCGATCCTCCAACTCCTTCGCTGTTCGCTCCAGCGCACACTTGGCCTCGTTGTGGGCCTCAAGGGGGATGAAATCCGCCTCCACCCTCCTTCTGAGCTCCTCCAGCTGCTCCTGGAGCATCTCCCGTTCCTCCTCGCTCTCTTCCACCTGGCAGATCAGCGTCTGGCTCTTGGCCGTCACATCTGCCAGCCTTCTCTTCAGCGAGGCACTCTTCTCTTCCAGGGTCATCCTCATCCTCTCATGCTCCTGCAGGGTAACTGTCCCCATCGCAGCCTGGCTGGGCTTGTTGTCCACCTCGCGGTGTAGCTCAGCCACTTCCTCCAGCACTCTGTCGTAGTCCTCCCGCAGCTCCGCTAGCTGCCGCTCCTTCTCGTCCACTGCATTGCTCAGCAAGTTTTTCATGTTGTCGAACTTCTCGGCCGGCACAACCTTCTGTCCCTGCTGCACCCGATTCTCCTTGAGAAGGGTCTCCATCTCCAGCAGGGCCTCCGCAAGCTCATCTCGCTCCTGCCGCATGGCGGACAACTCCTGGCCCAGCCGCTCTGCCTCGGTCGCCAGCTGACCCTCGCTGCTCTTGTACTCTTCCAGGGCTTTCTCACTTTGCTTCAGGTGGTTTCGTACACGTCCCACCTCTGCTGAGGCACCTTCGTACTTGACTTTGACGTCGTGGAGCTGTGCACGAAGTTCATCGGTCGCCTGGGCCCCTAGGTGCTCCTTCATTGCCACTACATGGGCCTGGAGCTGCTTCACTTTGGCCTCAGAATCCAGCATCCTCTTTTGGACATCCTCTAGGGCCTCTTCCAGTTCCTGGACCTGTCGGTCCGCCTGCCGTTGGACGGTCTCCCGGCTCTGGGCCAGCTCCTGGCACTCCTGGTTCTTGCGGTTCAGCGCTGCGTGAAGGTGGCAGATCTCATCTTCTGCAGTCTGCTGCTGCCTTCTCACCGCCTCAAGCTGCTGCCGCAGGGAGTCCACCTCTCCAGCCGGGTCCCAGTCCACAGCGGGACGGAAACCAGAGGGGGACAGGACAGGTGGCGGTAGCACCTGAAGTAGGATGGAAAAACAATTTCATTTTTAAATGTGTGAGAAATTGTGCCATTTACACACCCACATCTCATTCATGGCAGTGACACTTCAATGCATTGGTTTTGCAATAATTCTCAAAAATGTCTTCTGGAGTAACCTTGACTTTTTAATAAAGCCAGTTCCACTATAAAGATATAGGAACACAGAGTAGGTGAAGGCTACAATATGAATAAAAAAATATAAATTTAAAAAGTTGAACCCAAGCTGTATAAAATACCTGCAGCAATTGAAGTGAATAAATCATAAGGGCCTGCTCGCTGAAGGGCAGATAAGTCACTTTACGAAATGAGAATTCAGCCGCATATTCGGCTGTCACAGACCTGATTAACTCAGGCTGACTGGTCCAATGTGGAGAGTGGATAAAGTCTACGTGATGGGGTCAACGCCATAGGAAGGTTCATTTGTCAGTGCACACCCTTTATACATCAGAATGTCAGGTTTACCTGCGCTGAGTCCAGGCTTTGAGACTGTTTGATGAGAATGTCTTTTCCTGAAAAAACAAATCGGAGACATCATGAGGAATATATTTTAAATGTGTTTTTCATTCTTATAATTGAGTAAATTATCCTTGTACATCTCGTAATGGGTTTAAAGAGAGCTTACACACCTTTGATAACTGACTTCTCAATGGGTTTAAAGAGAGCTTCCACACCTTTGATAACTGACTTCGTAATGGGTTTAAAGAGAGCCTACACACCTTTGATAACTGACTTCGTAATGGGTTTAAAGAGAGCTTCCACACCTTTGATAACTGACTTCGTAATGGGTTTAAAGAGAGCTTCCACACCTTTGATAACTGACTTCGTAATGGGTTTAAAGAGAGCTTCCACACCTTTGATAACTGACTTCGTAATGGGTTTAAAGAGAGCTTACACACCTTTGATAACTGACTGTCCAGAGTAGTCCCCCTGGACAAAAAAAAACAGACAAACGTTCACTCACATGACCTTTAACAACCTAAGCAGGAGATCATTTAAATGCCATGTGTTCATCTGCTGTACTGAGGATTTGGTAATGGGCAGTGGTAACTCACCATGTGGCTTTTGAGCTGAACTTTGACCGTCTCCGGGCCTCGAGCTCCTTCGTCACGGTCTCTGGTGCTCAACAGGAGCTTCAGTTCTTCTCTCTGATACGGCAAAAACAATGTGGGAGTTTGAAAGTTATTAAACACTATTTTATCGCATGCGCATTAAAGCAATGCTGTGGGTGTAGTAAAATGCTTGGACTTCAGTCAGATATTAATAATAATAATTTGAGCAGACCTTTCACTAAAGTGAATCAGATCATTACATAATCAAAATGCACTTACATATACCCTCACGAACAACTAGAGAGTAGTGACAGACAGCTGTAATTCAAACTAATTTTGCACTACTGTGATTGTAGTTTTCAGAACAGGTTAATCCAGGTAGCGTAGCTAAAAATGTGTGAAATAGACAACACCTTTCCATTTCAGAATCAGACCTGGCTAACTTGTGTTCTGAAGCTCAATTACACTGTTTACATTATCTGTTCACATACAACCCCTGTTTACATTATCTGTTCACATACAACGCCTGTTTACATTATCTGTTCACATACAACCCCTGTTAACATTATCTGTTCACATACAGCCCCTGTTTACATTATCTGTTCACGTGCAACCCCTGTTTACATTATCTGTTCACATGCAACCCCTGTTTACATTATCTGTTCACATGCAACCCCTGTTTACATTATCTGTTCACATGCAACCCCTGTTTACATTATCTGTTCACATGCAACCCCTGTTTACATTATCTGTTCACATACAACCCCTGAACTAATCTCAATTTGCAATAGTAGTCTCTGTCATTTCAGATTTTTTCAGGTTAGACTGAGCAGACATTGACATCTCTCAGTGTACAGTAAACAAAGTGGTAGATTGGTAAACTATTTAATTGTTTTTACTATTTTATTCCAATATTATAACAAAACCAATCCTGCCAATTCAGCTGAAATCAAGAGAAACTATCTTCAGATTGGTGTTTGTTTCTAAAGCAGGCCGCAACACACATTTCACAGCTGGCATACCATTTTTCCTAAACTTATTAATTTTATAATATAAATAAAAAATATATATGAATATAATATGAATCAAGCACTGAAAAACACATTACAAATACATCAATATTATTATTATTAATATTATTCTATTTTTTCACCCCCAAGCAGTTTAAACATGTACCTCATTGATAATGACTTCCACATTACGTTTTTCCTGGAAAAGAGAGAACGTTTAATATCGCTTGTTTTCAGAAAATAAATTAGTATATACAAATGCTTCCCTAATCCATATGTTTTCTTTCCTATATTGTGACAAGAAATAAAGACAAAGCCTATTAATTTCCTCCCATTCTTAATTTAACCATCATGGCTGTAGGACACTGTGTCAGATATATAACAGGACAATAATTTGAATAAAAAATATAAAGAAGTCAGTCAGAAAAATGTGGTTTTGATTATGGGTGGAGCTAATTAGAATAATCCTCAGTGGAAGTTGTCATTTTTGTCACAGAATCTAGAGCGTGTGTTGGTGAAAGTAAACTACATCACAGATCAGTCAGAGTAAATGGGTTAGAAAGACGCTTGCTCTTTAAGCTATCTTTCCCTACTTCATATGACACATAACATTTGTATTTTTACTTTTAATGGTACTGTTGTGTTTGTGTACCTGAGTAAGCTGCTGCTGCAGAGAGCTGACTGTGTCCAACAGAGCCCTGTGCTCCAGTTGAAACTTCCTCAGTGTCTCCTGCTGGCTTTCACTCTTCTTCTCCAGATCCTAACAAGACCCACAACACCCAGTTATGTCAAATTATAGGTCAGTTCAGACAAATCGATAAATAAGCCATGTCTGAGCAATCCCAGGTTAAATATCTTATGTGGTAAGACTACACTAATTCCATCAGGACGGCGTGAAATCCCAGCAGGGTACCTGAACATGATTCAGGGTTTTCGAAGAGCTGCTCTGGGGCCGTGACAAACATTGATGAAGCAACGGCTTCCATTTCCTGGGGTATGACTTGTACACAATTCAGTTATCACCACGGCAACTTGCGATGCGAAGCAGGGCTGACTTTACTGTCGCCCACCTTGATCTTTAAAGGAGTTAAATACTAACTGAAATTTGGAGACTGACTACACATAGCCGAATACTATATTAACGCTTGTAAAATTATTTCATGCAGTAACTGATGAGAAATGTACATTTTAAAATCATTACTGGACAGGAGTGAAGACAAATTACATGAAATCAGCATGTTAATAAAACCACTGTGTGTTAAAATAATAGTTTATGTAATTATGGAATGACAGTAAAGGATTTTATCTGTGTCATAGAAACTGCTAGAATTTCCAAAGCATAAGTACTATGGCTTTGAACCAAAACAAGTATTCTGGCCTTATCAGATACACATTAGAACATTCTCAGAAGGAAAAATTTGACAGGAAACGACATGGGTGTCAACTACATGAAGATCCGTTCTATAAATTTATGACATTCTGAGAAATGCTTTTAGTGTTTCAGTCTCTGCTGCAAATTATTATATTAAGGCAGCAAAACTATTTTAGGTACGCTAGGCCTGTAGTATCTACAATTGGGTTAACGTCGACATTTGTTGTTTTAATAGAAGCCTAAAATACAATAACAAACCTTTGTCTGTAGGATAAATGTAAGAAAAAGTCAACTTAGTTTTAGGATACTGAGATTGATTGTGAAAGTACATTGAATTGTGCTTCTACTAATCTCAGCAATGACCTTGCTGAGAACAGATACATTATAAAACAATTTAATTTGCCAAATGACGAAGCACCTCAGGTCGATGTAGTCTTTCCATTTTTTATAATAATTTTAAATGGTGCTCTGGGGGATGTTCAAAGTTTTGGATTTTTTATAACAACCCAACCCTGATTGGAGCTTCTCCAGAACTATATCCTGGACATGTTTTGATAGGTCCTTGGTCTCCATGATGTGGTTTGTTTACATTTGCTCTCTAACAAACTCTGTGGCCTTCCAGAAACAGGTGTCCTGACTCTCTGTGGTAACTAAAAAGGGTGTCATGGCTATATGTCAACCAAGACTCATATCAATAATGGCCATCTAATAATCCCTCTTACTCCTAATTGGCAAATATAACTACTCACCTCTCCACCTAATAGCTGATGTGTGGTGAGTTTTCTGGCACAAAGTATACCACAGCTAATGTATTTAGCTGGTTAAAGCAGTTCAGTCTAGATGTTAGTCAGGACGCATGACCTGCATCCTGTTTCTTTATCTGCAAAAACTACTCAGTTCTTGACATTTTCTTCAGTATAAAATAAAATATTAAATATTAAAGTGTCTTTTTGCCTTAAAATAGTTTTTCAAAATAATGTATTATTTTTACACTGTAATTTAGGAATTGATAGTCAATTATTAAATGCTCTTAAATTCTTTATTTTTAATCATAGCCGAGTGGAAGCTCAGTTCAGGAATCTTGGTTCATACTTTATCCACAGCATAATGATTCACTTGGCCAAGTTTAAAGCCATACTAAGGGCTGACTGATTACTGTTACTCATCTACCAATAACTTTCCTTCTTAATGAGACTTTAAAAACGTTTTTTATATAGTTGAATATGAGCTTGAAATGCATTATCTAAATGAAAAGACAGAAGAGGGTCGCTAATTCAAAATCAAAGTAAAGCTTTACTATCTCACAAAGATATGATTTGCTAAGCAAACTGCATTTTAGTTCTTCATTGTTTAGAGATTTTACTGTTGAAAAAATGGATCATTTAGGCAATGTTCTTTTCAGTTTGACATTAGTGATTTTGTTTACTGTTGAAAAAATGAATAATTTAGGCAATGTTCTTTTCAGTTCGACATTAGACTTTTTTTGTTTACAAACAACAAAATACACAACTAAATCACTATCAATTACATTTTAAAAACATCCAACGACAACATTTCACCGTTAGTCTGCAAATGTTTTTCTATTTCCACGTGAAATGTAACATTTTATTTGATTTCCAGGTAATATGTACAGTATCTCACAAAAGTGAGTACACCCCTCACATTTTAATGTATATTTGCAGTTACATATGTAAGTAAACTTTCTCTGTTCTGAAGATGAGGTTCTTCACCTATGAAAAGGAAACGTTACAACAAGGACAGCATCAATACTGTGGGTCAATAACATTGGAAATATTCAGAGATAAGAACTCACCCTCATGTTGGCTTCTGCCTGCTCTGCCATCTCCACAGATTGCTGTGGAAACACAGTCAATTATTCACACAGGATTTTAACTTTATTTAAACAGGCAAGTTATTTTTCACAATACTGGCATGAACACAACAAACAAAGGATCACATTATTGTATGATAAATATTTAATACATATTCAAAGTAAACTAAAAAATAAATACAAAATTAAAAATACAAATAGGATCATCTGAAAGAAAGGTTTCACATATTTTGACTTTATGGCTGGTTAACATAACATTTGAAAATTAACTGTGATTGGCCATCTTGCCCCTAGGTGGCAGTAACGTCAAGCAGAATGTACTTTGTCTCCATAGGAAATCATTTGGGCTCAAAACCATAAACAACGTGACCATTCAATCTGCACTTGTTTAACAATCAATCAAACCAACAAGATTTTAAGTATTTTTTCCAACGCCTTCGGGAGTCAACTCCTAATCCAAGCAGTCAAGACTGTTCTCCGTCCTGGTTCCTCAATGGTGGAACCATCTTCTACTGGAGGCTAGAACAGCAGTCTCTACCAATCTTCAGGACATGTCTAAAAACCTCTCTTCAATCAGTACTTAAATTAGTTGTATTCAACTTCTGTTATCTTTATGTTTTTGTTGTGTATGATCCTTCTCTAGCACTTATGTTTCACATATATTTTCTGGTACTGACATTTTCTAGCACTGTGTTTGACTATTCATTGTTTCCTATGTTGAATGCTCTTACTACTGAGTGGTGGTTGTTTCACCTAGTTTCTCCAAATGTATGCACTCACTGTAAGTCGCTCTGCATAAGAGCGTCTACTAAATTATTAAAATGTAAATGTATTTTTTTGCAAGTGTGACTATTCAATATTTAATAATAAATTGACAAGTGGCAAATGACCACATATTGGACATAAGGGACGTTTTGCTACCAGCTCACTCAAGTCATAGATCATGAGCTTCACTGCGCTGTACCAGAGTATGTGGTCCAGAGATTGACCACCCGTTTGAAGGAGGCCATGTCACACCTCCGGTGTATGGGATAAACCTTTGAGCCGGACTTACCAAGACGGAGTGAACACAAAGGTCATCCATTCATATATATGTCTGGGCTTGACCATTGTAACAATATCTACAGGCCAATCAACAACTCAAAATGTAACGTGGAGGAAAGAATGGCGACCTTTGAAGACAATATAGATTTGATTTAGATTGCATACGTTTATCCTTTTAAAAGGAATGTCCATTAATTTTAATCCAAATAAACATACAGATTTTCTGTTTCTGTATTATGATTTTTCTGCTGTGTGAAATTGGTTCAATATAAAATACAGAACTGGTACTTGCATGTTTAGTTTAATGGTGGACAGAATCTAGTATAAAGGTAAGCGATGATAGTGAACGAGGTGCGGTTACCTGGCGCTTTTTCTGCTCCATCCTGGCTGCTTCTTTTGCTGCAAACACAACGACAAAATGTGTGTAAAACGTTTATTACGATAGTTCATTCTCAAATAGCAGCCCTCCATGACTGTTTTGTGAAGGAATAAACACTGTTTTACCTTTGGAAGCAAAAAGAACCACAACATCACCTGTCTACCACTATACACAGAGAAAGTGCTTTTCTGCATGAGCAGGTGTAGTTCTACACCAAACCAAACTCTAATGCCAAACAAAAACTATTGTAAAATATATTGTATTGTACATAGCTTTGATAAAAAACATACTTAAAACTCTTTTACTTTCCCTCTAAAGAAGAAAGCTAACCCACTTGCACTCAAATCATCTTTCCTTAAAGTACTATCCTAGTACTGGAAGCAGTTCTCCCAAGTCCACTTAATTCCATGAACTGTTTTCATGTGTAATTACTTTTTACCTGGGGCTTATAAAACGGTTTCTTTGCTCACTGTTCGTCCAACACGGAAGCCTTTAGTCAGCTCGTGTGTGGGATGCTTACACTCGCAAACTATACTTCCGCAACTAAAAATACCAGCGCTCAATCTGCACACAAGAAGTCGCTGCAGAGTTGCAAGGTACATAATTCTACTAATCTATCCCAAATCCAGGGCAGCGCTATGACAATTTGCGCTGCCTCGTGCTAGAGATTCCCGGCAAAGTCGAAGAAGCCATAGTCAGGATCGAACCACTTCTACGCAAAATAAGGTGAAGACGTTTCTATTTCTATTCTTTTACGATTTACATGACAGCCTACATTTGGGGGCACAGCTATGCTCTGACCTTTGGTGACCTTGTCCAGATAGGTTCTGACCAGGGTCACCAGTTCCGGGTTCTTGCTGAGGCGGGCGTAGTGGTAGCTGTTGTGACCGAGGCTGTCCGTGACTGAAACATCAGCGCCACTCTTCAGAAGCACCTCTACTGCATCCTTACAGGAGTACTCACACCCCAAGATCAGAGCCGTTCTAGAGGAGGGAGCAGACGGACAGGATGGGAGGACATCATCCAAACATTCAACATATATTTCTTACATGTACCAGGTCACTCTACAGACCACACCTGTTTTATCTGGTACATGTGGCCAAGACATTTTGATTTGACTTAATGAATCCTGGTGTAAAGTTAAAAACACAGAATGCCTAATGAAAACAATTTAAACATAATGTAAAAAACATCATGTAAAAAACATCATGTAAAAAACATCATGTAAAAAACATCATGTAAAAAACATCATGTAAAAAACATCATGTAAAAAACATCATGTAAAAAACATCATGTAAAAAGACCAACTGAAGCTGCCAGACAGTTCTTTGACTAGCGACTGTAGGTGTTGTGTTCTGACCAGCTTACTTGCTCTGCTTGTCACGGACAGAGATGTCAGCCCCGCGCTCCAGCAGCAGCTGACAGATGAGTGGATGGCACATCTGGGTGGCCAGCACCAGAGGCGTGCGTCCATCCTGCACACGCGCCCACAGACACGACACACGCGCCCACAGACACGACACACGCGCCCACAGACACGACACACGCGCCCACAGACACGACACACGCGCCCACAGACACGACACACGCGCCCACAGACACGACACACGCGCCCACAGACACGACACACACGCCCACAGATACACACAGAGAATTGTGAACAGTTAACCTCGTGGAGAGGACAAAGAAATCCATGTTACCTAACCTTATCCTTAGCCCTAACCTCAATAACATAACATTTGTGCCTTAACCTCCCCCTAATGCCCAAATGTAACCATACACCTAGACCATAATGCCTGAATCTGAAAGGACCCGAAATTCTTACACTGAACATAATTTTAACCTTGACCCTAAACCTAACCCCTAAGACAGAAATTTAAAACTCTTTTTGAACATGCATTGGCCTGTAGCTCCATTTTTTATTTTACATTCATGCAAAACATTTGTTTCACAAACTTTGAACATTTCATGTTGTTATATTAATTGCTTTCTATTCATGTCTAAGATACACAACAACAACAACAACAACAACAATAAGCAAGACTGATGTTTAACAATATTAGGGTCTAGTTTAGCCTGTACAGGATTTTCCCATGTTGGATTCATCACCACCAGTCGTTATTGAAGGCCTACTCTAGCTCTCCTTCTTGTGTTAATCACTCGTTATTGAAGGCCTACTCTAGCTCTCCTTCTCGTGTTAATCACTCGTTATTGAAGGCCTACTCTAGCTCTCCTTCTCGTGTTAATCACTCATTATTGAAGGCCTACTCTAGCTCTCCTTCTCGTGTTAATCACTCATTATTGAAGGCCTACTCTAGCTCTCCTTCTCGTGTTAATCACTCATTATTGAAGGCCTACTCTAGCTCTCCTTCTCGTGTTAATCACTCGTTATTGAAGGCCTACTCTAGCTCTCCTTCTCGTGTTAATCACTCGTTATTGAAGGCCTACTCTAGTTCTCCTTCTCGTGTTAATCGCTCATTATTGAAGGCCTACTCTAGGTCTCCTTCTCGTGATAATCACAATGAATACAATGTTGATTACGATGTGCACAAAGTCTTAGACCAGCCAAATATAGACTTTCATATCAAGCAGGTTTTTTGAAGAAGCATTAAACACACAGTAGCTAGCCATTTATTTATTAATAATAATAATAATAATGTCATGTTATGTATTTGGGTTCATGTGAGAACCGCAAATAGCACCCCATACTGTACAGTGCAGTTACGAATACGTAACTTCCATCCATGATACTACTACTACAACAACAACAAAACACTGGCAGTACAAACTGACTGAACTTCAAAATAAAACATTTGTAATTACTGTGAAGCAACCTACAAAAGAAAATAACACTTGCAAAATAAATTAACCATTAATCTGTATGAAGTAACAGCGTTTCTACAAGTCTATGGTATTGGAATGTGTGTGGCGTGGGAGGAATGTCAAAACTCACAAAATCAGCTGCATTTACAGAGGCTCCGCTGTCACACAATAGTTTGACACTAGAGGAGCAGCCGCCCATCACTGGGGAAGGAAAAGACGGGACACATTACCTCACATTATCAAGTAGCAAGGCAATCATGCTCGGTGATGACCACAAAACACCTGCGTCGTGTCTCACCTGCGTCATGTAAAGCTGTCCTCCCTTGCAAATCCACATTTCCAACAGGACAGTTGTGCTGCAATACCAAACAAAAAGTGTTAGAACATAAATCTAGTTGACCAGCGTAATGACAGCAAGCTCCAAGGATGTTGCTCAGGGATACACATGCCTGACACTCCCTACCAGCGTCTGTCACTCAAAATGCACTGAAATGGATTATGAGAAGCATAACGATAATGACGAGCAGGAGGTATATGTAGCATATGAACGTCAGGTGGCTCAGGAATAAGGGAGTCAGATTTTCGAAAGTTTGCCGGTTTGATTCCCAACTAGGCACTTCGCCTTACATTGTTCCGTGCAATGTCCCTACTTACTGTAAGTTAGTCTGGATAAGGGCATCTGCTAAATGACTGAAATTCCAAACGTAAACATAAAAATCCAGTTGAAACCTTTCCTCTGAAAAAAGAGGCCATCAAAAGAAAACTGTGGGGTGGTAAAAGGATTGGTCTCTTTTCAGGCAACAAGAGAGAAGCATTTCTGGTCAAAATGTTTTGATATACAGTATTCAAATGCGGAAGCGCAACATTCTTTCGCAATTTGTCACTCATTGCGATCGCGCAGGAGGCCCGATGCGTCAAAGTGGCAGAATCTTCCCGGTGTCTGTGTCTCAAATTCAAGAATGGGTTGCCGTCTGGCCACAGATGCTATTACCGCAGCGCTCGCCTTGACACGCTATGATGCCTTCTCACATGGTCCGCCAATCAGAGGAGGCAGACACTTCAGCGGGGTGGCGTTGAGAGATTTGCAGCCTGTTCAGGGCTCAGTGCCAGGAGGAGGCCCAGGGTGTCTGCTATCTCAGGACCACTCAGGTCCCGGGCCACTATTAAAAACCTGTCTCTCTCCAGCAACAGGGTCCCAAAACAAGTACCCTGGTCCGATAACGGCTATGGAAGGGGGGGGAGAACCATACACTGATGATTTTCCCCTAGGCCCCCAAGTTGAGTTGCTATGTTGAGTGTGATGACGGCAGAGAAACTGGACAGCGTGGTTTGTGAGAGGGCAGCCTTGTCAACACGCCTGACACCAAGCTGGTAAGCTTCCACGACTGCTGGGGGGGGGGCACAACACAATGTGGCCAGAGGCTAATTTGAACACGGGGCCTTATTGTAAACATAAATTAATGTGGGCCGCTGTAACTCAACAGGATGCAACAGTTGTTCCATCTGGGTCTACTGCTGCCGTTTTAAAAAAGGATGGTGAGAAGTGTGTCAGACCGACCAAAGTGTTTAAAATACTTGAGCGCCATACAATGGCTACCTTTTGCCTCTGTAATGTTACAGATATATCCACTCTAGGAGTGTTCTGACTATAAAGCCTTCCAACGATTGATGAAGACACCATCAACATTATTTACATGTCAGTGATTTAGGACATATTTACATTATATCAATTCTCAGTCATCTAAATAACATTAACATATGTAAATAAGCTTTTCTTTTTTTAACACAGCCTCTGAAAAATGTAGGCTCACCAAAACACAACAACACAATACACAATACATATGTACATGTAGCAATTTCACCAGTGTTTTAAACTGGATGATCTCACTCTTATTTACTTGGAAACCAAAATGGCAAGTTGGTGAAACACTTTAAAATAAAATGTATATATAGAATTTTACAACATCACTGCGTAGTCCGTCAAACACAAGTCACCATAACATCCGAGTTTACACCTGTCTTGTCATGGGGAAAATCAGTCGAGAAATTGTCCTACGTTACCTCCGAAGGCCTCAAACGACAATTCAGATTTTCACCTGTTTAGAACATAACATTACTTATCTGCGATGTAAAACTGCTAACAATTGTCGTAGACGTAAATTGAATCTATAGTAGTGTAAAAAGGGTCTTAGCAGACACTAAAGTGCCTTGTTCAAGGGCACCATGACATTTGGCCCATTCGGGAATCAAGCTGGCCGCCCTCCAATTACACGTCTGACTCCTTAAATCCTAAGCCACATGACGCATCCTCCCCCCCCCCCCCGTTACAGGCTGGATTCACTGACATTAAAATACCTTCCAAATGACACGCTCCATGTTTACGTTACGGTACATTTTAGATCTGTTTCATAATGCATGTGAATGGAGGCTGTTGTTTCAGTGACTGTACCTGCAGTAGCTTCTGCACACACAGAGATTGAGCATTTCTGGCTGCTAGATGAAGCGCATTTTTACCTGCAAGAAAAACACACAATGTCAGCTAAACTCAATATTTCCCAGGACGTTCTATTTCAGACTGAAAGAACAATGCCATCACACAGAACAGTAGCCTAATGTGTTTCTCTTAAACAATTTACACATTATTTAACAAAGCTCTCAAAATATTTTATATTACATTTAACATGTTATTAATAAATGCATGTAGGGTTCGACAAAGTAGAACACACACTGTATTTCACTTGGTGAGACAACGGCTCTGCCTCATGTCTTAGCAGTGTGGAGCTACGCTAAAATCATCCTGCAGGAATATTGAATCAAATACAAGTGTGAAACCGTGAGCTGTATCGCCTCTCACCAGTGGCATCGGTGGCTGTGATGTCAACATTGTGGCCAAGGAAAAGATTGAGACAGTCCAGGTTGCCCCTGGTTGCGGATAGGTGGAACCTGTGGTGAAAGATGGAGACACTGTGAAACAGAACTATGTAGGTGGAACCTGTAATGAAAGATGGAGGCACAAACAGAACTAGAACATTGTGTAAACAAGTCTGAGGATGCTTAGACTAAGTAACAGTGAGAATATTGTAGTGTAAAGGCAGGTAGAAATGTGGAGCAGTATGACCCTGAGGCAGTATGACCCGCCCATAACGACCATGAGGCATTATGACCCCCCGTAACGACCATTAGGGCAGTATGACCCCCCCCCGTAATGACCATGAGGCAGTGTGACCCCCCGTAACGACCATGAGGCAGTGTGACCCCCCCGTAA
>JACXGM010018210.1:0-19208 GCA_016801145.1 Umbra pygmaea | reverse complement strand
AACAGACCACTCAGATCATCAGGATTACATCAGCTAGAGATACCAAGGATTCAGACAAAACGCGGAGAATCTGCTTTTAGCTACTATGCCAGCCGCAGCTGGAACCAGCTCCCAGAGGAGATCAGATGTGCTCCAACAGTAGTCACCTTTAAATCCAAACTCAAAACACATCTGTTTAGCTACGCTTTTACTGAATGAATTCTGTGCTAAGTCCGAACCGATTGCACTATATTTTATATGGTTCGTTCAGTCTCTTTTATTTCTTAAACTGTACTATTTTTTTTAACCGTTTTAACCGTTTATGTTTTCCTGTTTATGTAAAGCACCTTGATTTGCCATTGTGTATGAAATGTGCTAAATAAATAAACTTGCCTTGCCTTGCCTTGCAGTAGCGAACAATAATATAAAACATAAGAATGTATTCGGCTACAGAGCTCAAGGTCTAAAAATACTATCTTACCTGATATTGTGAGTGCATTTTCTATCTCATGCCAGAGCTGTTTTTTACCTTGTCTGTTTACATCTGTCGGTGCATTTGGTCTGTACAGTGTACAGTAGTAGTTTACTGGTCTGGTCACTTCCGTCTTTCTTTGAGCACTGATTCGCTAGCAAAATCCTAAAAATGACAAAGAAGCTAGCTGTACAGCCAATCAGAGTGGTCCCTGTCACCATCCCCACAGGCCGACAGCCAGGGAAGCCCCACGCCAATTAAAGATGTTGAATTGGTGTCGGGCACCTGAAAAAAAGGCCAACAGAGAACAATGCACCATGACGGTGAGGGACACACCGAACAGTCTAGAGGGACGGCCGGTGACCGTTGGCCCAACTAGTCCAGATGGCCAACTATCGGCTTGGTGTGTTCGGCACTTAAGACTATTAGATGCAGTGCATTAATGCACTGGGTTTGAACATTTACTTAGCATTGAAGCAACAGTACAGAGTAAAAGAAACTCATATTGAGTTCGATTTTTGACAATTTCCTTTAGTGGTTAACTCGTTAATCTACTGAAACTACCTGTCAGAACTAAACATAGCATACCTTCATCTTGAAGACTCCATAAAAACTGAATATTTCTGCCCTTTTCCCACAATATGACAGAACATGTTAAAGGTTCACTCCACAAAATGGACAAAACATAACCTGTTAAAAGACCAAGGAAAGCAACGTTTTAGACTTCAACCAAGGCACATGTTCTTAAACGTGTAGGATGGTACTACAGCTACTCTTCTAGAATAATCTGGGCCCGTATTTATCAAGCTTCTTAGAATTACTCTTAAGAACACTGTAAGTCTTGACTTAAGAGTAAGAAAATTCTTGGCTCAAAGCTGCGCTTAAAAGTTAGTTTTCAAATATCTCAGTCCTACTTTTAGTGAAGTGTAGGACTAAAACTTAAGTGTCAGTCTTAGAGCTGATTCACGACACTTTGCTGTGACGCAAACGGGATTTTGGATGACGACATAGGCAAGATCCAATCACTGAATAGATCTACTTGTTTAAGAATATCCTCAGATGGCATTCAACAAATATTGGACAACAAAGAATTTTCAAGAGAATAAGAAACACTGCTTGCTGAATAGTCTAATTTCTGAGTGGAGAAAGTGGAATCTGCACTTCCACTGGCCAATCCTTCTCCACTACATTTTGTGTGATACGATATGCCCTGTGAAGGGATAGATTATATATTGCCTTTATTAGAATACAGTGTTCTATTAATAAACTATGAACTATAAACTACTATACTATAAGAAACAATTGTGTATACATAGCTTACAAAAAGGCTACCTGTTGTTGTTCATTTGGACTTCTTCAGTGGCATTTGGAAAGTGGTGAGCAGCCACGAGCGTAACGGGTATCCTTTATCTCCAATTATGACACTCCAGCAGCAGAAAGTGCCTTTCAAACAGCTGCTTCGGGCCACTTTCATTCAATATCCGCACGTCATGGGTAGACCCAGGCCATTTGGGTACCACATCCAAAATGTTGTAGTCTGAATTAGGGATGGGACGATTACCGGTTTCACGGTAAACCACAATAAAATGTCCGTACGGTTAGTATTACCGTTTAAAATTAAATTTTCATTAAAACCCTCTTTGATTACCGTGATTTTGAAAATTCACAGTAAATCCTGTCCAGCCAGAATCAGTCTGACGGAGGTGCACGCATGCAACTATGTTTTTTGCACGAGAAGTCAAGGGAAGGCAGTGACAGCGCTCGGGAGATTTTTCAGCCATCCAAGAGGACAAAATCTGAGATGTGGTCATATTTTGGCTATTACAAGAGTCCTGAGGGCAATTTAATCAAGGATTGGCACCCTGTCTGCAGAGGAATGTCGCTGCAAAAGGGGGAAACACGTCAAATCTGTCATCTTCGTGATAACCAGCCACTGTTATACAGTGAATGCATTAACTTTTACTTCAAAAACAAAACTTACTTGGGCAAATAATTGGACAATCAATATTGATTCGAGATGAAATATTTAATTATCTCACTTGTAATTAACGCAAAGTATCCGGATGATAAGTTTAACAGCAAGTAGATTTGAGCCAAGACGAATGAACATGTTCAAAATATTAAGTTGGTGACATTTAAGGGATAATGTATTGTATTAATTCATAGGAAACTTATTACACATTTTTATTTTTACCACAGAAATCATTTCAGGAACATAAAATATTGCATGTGGTTAGTGTCCGCAGATCCTTAAAGTCTTAAATAGCCTTAATATCGTTTTCCAGAATTGACGGTCTAAAACTGTCTAAGTCTTAAATCTCATTTTCTAAGGTCTTAAACAATTGCGGCAGTCATGCTATTTTGTTCCATTGTATTTTGTCGAAAGAAGACATAAACGCTTTCTCTGTGCAACATTTTAGTTAGCAGCCAGATACAGGGGCGCAGATGGCTCAGTGGGTAGGGAGTCAGACTTGTAGTCAGAAGGTTGCCTGTTCAATTCCCGACTGAGCCAAATGTCGTTGTGTCCTTGGGCAAGACACTTCACCCTATTTGCTCCCAGGTCGTTGCTGTAAATAAGAAACTGTTGTTAGTCAACTTACCTGGTTAAATAAAGGTTAAATAAAAAATAAATAAATACAGTAATACCAGGGGCCTCATTTATAAAACTTTGCGGTGGATTTGCGTCAGAAGTGGCGTACGGACGAAATATAGGACGTGCGTACGCAAAGAAATATTCAGATTTATAAAACCATGCGCACGCACGTCCTACGCCTTTTTCCCTTTATAAATCACAATCAACTCTAATACGTAGCGCAGCTTTTGCGGCTACATGTCACGCCCTTATTTGCCCATAAATAGTCAGTGAAACGCCCCAAAATTAATATTCATTGATTGAGAAAGCATGGCAAATATGGAGGAAAACCAAAAAAAGCCACTTCACTCAAAGAAAATATTATTGGCGAGGTGGAAAAGAGGAGGAAAATGTTGTTTGAAGGGCACAGTGTGCCTATTACCAATGGCGAAAAGGCGTTGGAGTGGCAAAAGTTTGCAGACGCTGTAAGAAAGTCGGACCGTGGCCGAAATATAAAGTGGTCAGATATCAGTGGAATTGGTGGAATGCAAATGCTTTCGATTAATGAACGTATGTTCATTCTCATTCATTGTCCTTATGGCAACATGAGTGCAGTCAACACCGATTACATTTGGGAAACCGGACAATTGTGCTTTTTTGTTTGACAGTTCACCCGCCGTGTACGGAAACTTAATGTAATTATGCGACAAGCCTATTATACCGACTAACACGCCTGGCATACCCGGCTAGGGTTGGCTGAGATATCCCTGATCTGTCAGTCCGTTCCATCTGTAAAGTGCCAGTCGCCAGAAATCCTGTTATTAGTGTTATGAAAGGCGCCAATAAATAATATGCATTATTAGGCAATTATTATTATTATTATATTCTAACAGTGCGATCAGCTATTGTGCGTCATTACGCATTGTGATGGCATGGCTTTTCATAACCATCTATTTGATTGTATCTGAAAATCTACAGATGTCGGTATTAATCTAATTGTAAATGGAAAATAGTTCTGCACAAATGGAATTTATTGCATATTTCTCAATGGTAAAGACATGCGTCAAGATGAAACTCATTTAAAAATGAAAAGAACTGAATGCATATAAATGAACGATGTTTCTGTATCTAATTACAACAGTTATACTATGAAAACAATATTCCCCAATGGACAAAAAATTCTATCTTTTGTCTATTTATAATCTATCTATCTATCATCATCTATTTATTTAACTATCTGCACAGCCAGACAGAGACATCGACAAGAATATCAGTTTTAAACATGATTTTGTTCTGTTTACCGTATTATTTATGAGGATGAATTACGTAACATGCCAATATTACAGATAATATTTGTTCTTCCTGCAAATATGTGCAATATGTGCTTCATTTGCATTTACGTTACAATCTTGTTTTATTTTTTTCACTGCAGGCTGATAATTGTAAGCATTGCTTTGTGACATCTTCATATTATTAATGAGAGGCAATATTTCGATTTCGTTTACACAACGCTCTGCACTTTCAGACAGATCTACAGAAGCCTACATGTTTCATCCATCTGCCGACGGTGTCGCCATTTCTCATTTCACCTGTTTTTGTGCGTACGCATGGATCAGAGTTGTCGTGAAAGACCGCACATTTTCCCGTCAAGTTTGCTTTTTATAAATCCCAATTATTGCGTAGAGAGTTGCGTACGTCTTCTTTTCTGCATACGCAACGGTTATAAATGAGGCCCCAGGTGATTGCGGGAGCTTCATGAGTTCACAGCAACACACTTACTTTGTTCGTTAGTTAGCTTAATAAGTTTGAGTCTTGTTTATATTTAATATACTTAGCTAATATAGAAAATATATTTTGTGTCCTTACAGTTTTGTTTACTAAAACGTATTACTTGTGATCAGTACCTATTAGATTGCGCATTTTTTGCCTACCACAAAGCAACGATAACAACCCACTCTCATTGAGCTGTTAATCTCCACGTTCTCATTAGCGCAAGTCTAGTGGGGCCATGTATTACTTTGGAACATTTCTTTCTACTGACTCAAGAGCCAGGCATCATGGAGTTACTTTTATTCAGTAGTTTGTTTGAACTGTTGGTCGCGATGCTACAGCAGACTTAAACGCAGTCTATCGTGCGCAAATAAAAATGCATCAGGCATCTTAGAACATAAGATACGTTTAGACGTATTAAATATAAATAACTTGCATATATAATTCAAAGACATTGCTCTCTAACCAAATCCAAACAATCAAACGATATGTGTGCTGGTCTTCCTCAACAAAGTCAGACAATACATTCCAACGCAAGCTACTCTCAGTACAGATCTGTCGCTCGCGACATCCCAAAAAAAATTCTTCCCTAACACATGGTCAACTCCATTCCTTCATCTTAGAGATTCAAAACAGCAGTCAATGGGAACCATCCACAGAGATAGTCACAGTATACTGGCACAGTATTCAAGCCACCATGTAAGTTAACGCCAATAAGGCAAAAAATATTCCTGCCAGCAACTGGTAATCTACCAAATATCAAAATAGGACTATTTTTTAGTATATATAGTTTATTGATGATACTCTGTTTGCCATCACAATAAATCAAATGATTAGCAATGAATGTAATGTATCTGTTACATGAATTTGCCATTACAGAGTCAAATTCAGAGCATAGGTGAAAAATCATCCTGTTAACTAGCCCTTTTGTTTACTTCAGCAGATGTTAAAGCTATTCCCTAATTCTAACAAGATTATCAGTCATCAATTTATGGGGAATTCATAATGATATCACATCGGATAGTAGGCTTCAGTACTAAATGGACTATAGTAAAATAAAAAGTGCTTAGAGCTGCTAATTGTATTTGTAGTTTGTTGATTTCCAAGTATAAAACTTGTTGAAATGTTTTCAGTGTGTGTGTATCCGTTTTTTTACATTTCCATCTAATTTTAACAAAACCGTGGTAATATTGATAACCGTGATAACTTTGGTCACTATAATTGTGATATGAAATTTTCATACTGTCCCATCCCTAGTCTGCATTACTACATCTCGTGTGTTTATGCTGTGGTACCTGTTCTTGTGCATATAAACAGTATCAATGACGCTGGGAGCAATTTATATGAGTGGCATTGCACCTACTACTCTTGGGAAGCCGGCTATTTGCATGAATGTGTTCGCTTCTGTTTGATTATGCAGGGTGTTGTTGGGAAGTCAATGAAATGTGTGACAATGTGTTGAGCTGTTAGTGGAGTAATTGTTTCCATTACAATTCGGCTTATTGATGGTTGTGATGAAATCATCAGCATTGCGTTGCTGCAAATGCGCATAATCACCACCTTCATCTGAAAATGAATTGCTGCATAAATGTCACTGGTGAAATGACATCCCTCACTCAGTTGCTGATGAAGATGATGCCTGCTCTGTCCAAACAATACAGTTTTTAATTAATTCTGCAACGTCAAACAATAAAAAAAAACTGTCTTCCTCTCCGAAAAATATTTGTGCACGTCTCTGTCTACGCCATCACAAGCCCCTACTGGCAACTCTTAACCATTTGAGAGACCTCTCAAGCGGTCTTAAACAGCTGTGAGAGTAAGAGTGATTCTTAGCTTTGAGAAATTTCATAACTTGCTTTTACACTTAAGTTTGAGAGTAGGAGTAAATTTTGTCAATTCCCAACACTTAAGACTAAAATGGCACTTTGAGAAGCTTGATAAATACGGGCCCTGATCCCTTAATACATTTGTACTGATGCATATAGGGCTGGGGCAGTTACCGCAATACCGCAGTCACGTGATGCCTACCGTGGGTCTGAGCTCCTTACCGTCATAACTGCACTTGTGCACGTGGCCTGCACATGTGCACGTTGTTGAAATCAAAAGATGGATGCAAAAATTGGGGCTACACATTTTACTGAAGCAGAAAATACAGGCACATGAGAAAGCCCCAAAAGCAGGACCTCAGTTTTTAATTGCACGTGCTCAGAACCGGCCATAGCTATACGCAAGTACTGTTCGCCTGGCAACACTACTATGCCAGCAACGCAAACTCTGATTTTTGTTTTTCTAAATAATAGCAGTCATTTTAAGGCATTACAATAATCATTGTTAATTCATTATAAAGCTAGTGAATTGTAACCAAATGCAATTGTATTGTGTGTAAAGAAACAATACGAGTGTGTGATAGCAAACAATTATTTAACATGTTTTAATTACTTTTTATTAAAACATTTCTGTAATGTTTTCAGTAAAACAAAGACAGTCTAAAAAGGTGGAGGTGAGATATCTCCGGCTCTAATGAACCCATATAGACAATCTACCACTTATTATTTTCAGCCAAATCTCTTCTTTCTAACAGTACCAGACAATAGTTGCTACCATGTAGGGTTCATGAGATAATTGCATGTGGTGGACTTTTATTTTGAGGATTTCTCCTTATACCGGACCTATGAAGGCATTTTGAGTGTTGCTGGCCAGTGCATACCCAAACTAGGGATGCACCGATACCAGTATCGGTAACGGGCCCGATACCAAGCTCATGTACTTGTACCCGTACTTGTAAAAATCCCCCCGATACCAAAGACTGATACCTCACGTGACGTAACTGACATAATTTTTTGTCCACAGAGACAGCGGCGGCAGCAGCAGACACAATGTCAGCCTCAGCGGTGTGGAAATACTTCAAAATAAATGACAACATCCCACACATTGCAAACTTCATGCTTTGTTCTAGCATTATTATCATGGTGTTTTAGTTCTCCCTTCATAGTCAGTGTCACAATGTCCCTAGTGTCTGTGTGCTTGTTCTCTGTTTCACCTTGTAGGGTTTCTCGCTCTTTGTGTCAAATGATCCCGTCACTTGTTTCTGTCAGCCTATCGGTTCTGTTGTTTAGTCCAAACCTGCACACCCTCCCTCATAGTATAGTATTTAGTTCTGTCTGTTTGTTTGTTCAGTGTGGTTCATTGTTTCTGTCTAGGTACGTGGTTGTTCTTGTTCCTTGTGGTAATGTCTTTCGGTTGTTCTTATGTTTAGGGTAGGGTTGGTTCTCTGTTGTTCTTGTTCTTATAAGTTCAGTTCATGTGTTTAAAGTTGTGTCTTGTGAGCTAGTCCTTTGTAGTATGTTTAAAAAGTCTGTTCATGTGTTTAGTGTAGTGTTGTGCTCATTTGTTCATGTCATGTGTTTTATTGTCTATACATAGGTTAGTCTTAGGTCCTCATGTTGTTCTTATGTTTGTGTTTCTGTCCAGTTCTTCTGACCATTAAATAAAAGTCTATGTTTAAAGATGCGCCTGCCTCCACTTCCAAAATGAATTGTGACAGAAATACACCGGTTTCATTAGAACCTTTCCTGTATCTCATCCAAGGGCGTAGGAACAAGTTTGATATTGGGGGGACAACATATTTTTCATAAATTGTTCTTATTATTGGGGGGGGGGGGCACATTGCTGGTCTGTAACATTGTGGGGAACATGTCCCCCTCATCCCCCCGTTCCTACGCCCTTGATCTCATCATTTATTTTGTTCCGTGTGTGCATGTGCCGAAGGAATGGTCACAAAATGTAAACTTTTAAAGCTACAGTCTGCGACTTTCACAATTCCCAATCTATTTTTAGGCACCTCATTTTAGTTTGATTGTGTGGTATATTGTTTATAATGCACAATCCAAGTAGAGTTATCATCTTAACATAATTAGCTTGAAACCCAATGGTGTTTCTCACGGCTATTTTAGGTATGGATTGCTAAAGTAAGGGAAGTACTATTTACAAGAGCTTTAAATCAAACCAGAGCTAGACGGTGACTTCTAATGATTTTGCAGGGTGGGCACAATCTCTAGACCCAGTAGAACGAGAGAATATATGAACCTAGACACTTTAAGAGAAATCAAGTCAAGACGGGGGACCTGCTTTAGCCTGACAGCGCCTATATTCACATTTTGTAGAACCCAGAGGCCTACAAAGCGATTTGTCCCTTTTTCTCACATCCTTATGCTGCTTCTAACACATCAACTTTGAGGACAAGAAGCAGGAAAAATTGGCAAGTGTAAGGATTTGAGAGACTTTGACAAGGGCCAATGTTTTATGGCTAGATGAGTAGGTCAGAGCATGTCAACAACTGCAGCTCTGGTGGGGGTTCCCAGGTTGCAAGGAAAGCGGTGAACAGGCGACAGGGTCATGGGTGGCCAAGGCTCACTGATGCACGTGGGGAGCGAAGGCTGGCCCTTGTGGTCCGATCCAACAGATGAGCGACTGTAGGTTAATTTGCTGAAAAGGTTCATGCTGGTTCTGATAGAAGGGTATCAGAGCACAGTGCATCGCAGTTTGTTGTGTATGGTTTTGCTGTTTTTGCAGCAAAAGGGGGACATACACAATATTATGCAGTTGGTCATAATGTTATGTCTGTGTATTTTTTTATCAATCTACCTTTCTATCAAAAACTGGATTTCTTATTCTGGGATTGGGAGAATGATTACAACTTCATTAATCAGTTTTTGTCACCTTACCCCTAAATTAATACAATATTCAAAACCAGTTGTACCTGTTGTGGTAAAACCTCTAATCTTTTACACTAGTGGAGGATGAGGGCAACATAGTGAGGAAGAGCAGCCGTTTGTTCGTTGGAGCAAATGGAGCAAATTACTGCGTGGAGGCAATTTTGCAAAAATGTTGCCCAACAGCACTTCGATACTGCTTCTGGGAACATAAGCCGATATATGCCTTTTCACCTCCTCTACATTGTAAATCTCAATAGTGGAGTTCTAAAGGGACATGCTCAACCAGGTTCCTCCTAGCCTCTCCCCATGATACAAAATAGATGTGGTGTGTGACTGCCCATGTCTTGGTGTTTTGGGTTGCCCCTTTAGTGGTATTGTCATCCATAGATCTGGACCAGTGGTGTAGCACGGGTGTGCCAGGGTGTGCTTGTGCCACCCAAAGAGGCAGCTGGCACACCCAGAAATTAGATGCATAATGCACTTAAACCTAGTCTATTATGGTCTATTTATAATATTTTTTCATTTTAAATAATTTCTTTTTTTTTCGTTAAAAAACAACATCTAGATCCACGCCTACACATTTAAGTGTATGCGCAAAAATTGCCGCCAACGTGACCCCAGCGAATATCACGGGAGACTAGCAGTGTAGTAGACGGAAACGTGCGTAATAGGCTAACACATTCAGCAGCTAATCTTGATCCGTATGTGCCAGTGCAGTGCGATACATCGAAATTGTGCGCTTACAGGTACATACTTTATGCATAGTGTTGCGTTTGTTGGCGAAAGGTATTTTAATGTATGATCTGTTTGATATGGATCAACTTCAATGTATCCCCTTTCTCTGTAGAGACCATATATCGAGAACATACATTTACTATTCCTACAGAACTTGTTAAATAACCAGTATTGTAACGATTAATTTACACACCCTGTACATTTTTTATTTGCTCCAATGACCGTTTAACACTGTAAGGGTTGCAAATGAAAGAATACAATAAATAAAATTGTTATACACCATCAGAATGAAGCAGGCCTGGCGGCACGAGGGGGCCAAAGTGGGCAATGCCCCCTCAGTTAGAATATTTCCCCCCCTCAGTTTTGATTCCAGTATGTGTCCTACAAATCCCTCCACAGTCAGGCCTAGCTGCGATTTGTTGCGTTGATTATTACGATGTGCCGCTGCACAGGAATCAAACCAGTGGGTTAACATAAAAAAGTCACACATTGGTAAAAATCACATGTTGATTGGCCTTCACATAGTAGAAAGGCGGGCTCATTTTGAAATGGATGCGTTCAAATGTAGCCTAGTAGTAGATTGTTTCCCCCGGAAAAAAGTTTCACAGCTCAATTATGGATGTTAGAAAGTGGTTTTCCACATCAAAACTCAAAGTGGCGCGGAAATGGAGAAGCCAGCCGCAGAGGCTGCCTTGCCAACATTGCTGGTAACACCGGGACATTCGACCGCCGATGCCACTCCGCCTAGCTGCAGCAGAGTAAAACTATCTTGCGTGCCTGACAAACTTTTCTGAATCCGGTAAGAAATATCAGCATTGTCCGCTTTGAATTATTGTGTAATTTGCAAGCTTTTGGAAATGGTGGAAAATAGCTTGGCAATACGTTATTTTCTTCATTGCTTTTGATTGTCTATTGTGGGATTAAGGTGAGTGATGTGGTGTGATGATATTTGACATTTTTTGTTTTAATGTCTAATTTATTGTTGATGTTGTTATAGTTTAATACCTGCTTTTTGCAATACATTGATGGTGGGTAGAATTTGAGCAATATTAGGAACTGAAGTGATGTGAGAGCTATATGGAAATTAGGAACTTTTCTTCACAGAAGATGTAGCTGCTGCAGCAGTAGCAGCATTTTCCAAATGTATTTTTTTAACTGACCAGTCAAAGTTGATAGTCAAAGTTGTAAAGCAGTCTAACATGTTTTATTATGGCAAGACAGCCGTGTGTCTGGCTGCAATTGAATGAGTTGTGTATGTACAAGCTACAAATGATTACTGGCCACTCCACTAGGCTAAATACTATCAACATTATTCATTGTGTTATTAACAAGCTGAAATATGTGTGCCTCCTTAGTCATTTTGGGTGCCCCCTTGCGGAGTTAATTCTCCCGTCGGGCCTGGCATGAAGCCACACTGGTTTAATGGAATACACAATTGTAATTATAGTCAGTGATATCGATGAGACTGAGGCATTCATAAATACACAGGTGTCATTTTTCCCCAGCTTTCCTTCTTGCTCTATGCCTGGATTATATTTTTTATCCTCTTTAAATTTATCAAAAATTATAATTTTCTTCGGTAGAGTGAAATATGCGGCTCTCATAGACTTGTCCGTGTATGCGATTGGTCCTATGATGCACACACCGCCCTTTTTATGTAAACACGCTTGTCACTAGATTGTGAAATCCTGGGTTGATTTAATGAATTGATAACCACGGTCGTGACATCTTGTATCTAAATCGCAATTGTTAGGTTTAGTGAAGCCAGGTAATGAAAGGAAATCTAGGGCATGTTGAACATAGCTTCGTAGTATAGGCCTCTGTTATGTAGAGAAAAATTGATGTGGCACACCAAGTTTTTTAGATGCACACCCAAAAAAAAATTTTCTGGCTACGCTACTGATCTGGACTAAGCGTGTAGGTGTCGATGAACATTGGGAATCCTCATTCTTTTTTCTGTAAGCTCCTGAAATTATATCAGTTCTGGCTGAGGCCTTTTTGGCATTCCCTGTCAAAAGATTGAAACATGTATTCGCTTGGCATGATATATGACAGATGGCCATCTGATCAAGTAAATGGATGTGCAACGCTTTCATCATCAGAAAATCAACAAATGTCCAACATAGTGATTCATGCGTGAGAAATACAGATGTGGTATGTGAGTAAGAGAGAATGGGTCAATTGTTTGTCAAAATGTCTATGCTCTTTAAATACCATCTATCCTAATAATTAAACTGCATATTTTGTCTTCATAATCTATATTCTTCATGCCTGACAAAGATCACTGACTGAAACATTGACCATATTTTATTAAAAGTGAAAAAAAAATCCAAGCAGTGTCAGAGTATCAATTTCCACCATTGCCTAAATATTTTAGTTTATTTTCTCCAAAACTACCATTATCCTAAAAATATGATATTGTAATGACCAACCAGGACATGGTTCCACAATAAAACAAAAGAGTCACAATGAAGGCAGAATCCAGCCAGAGAGGTCCAGATAGAGGCACGTGTCTAGTACACTGAACCGAGGTAGTCAAGCCAGGCAGAGGTAGGTACACAGAGTCGAGGTAGTCAGGCCGAGCAAGGATCGGTACACAGATAGTCTTACTGGAAAGGAGTGGCTCAGGCGAAGTCGGGTAAAAGGCAGGATTCAGCACACTGGAGTAAAAATCAATACACAGGCAGAAGTACAAAGGGCAAATCCAAAGAAAATTAACCAGGCTAGAATGTAGGGTCTAAAATAGAATATAGCAGGCAGGAAAATACAGTCTCAGTGGCCCTCATTTATCAAACGTGCGTAGAAAACTGTGTGGATCTGAGCGCAGAAATCATCTTACGACAAGACTTACGTGTGATTTACAAAACAATGGTATCCCTCCAATTCCAGCATACGAATGAACAGGTGTTGATAAATCAGACGGTTGAAATCAATCATAATTTAAATATC
Organism: Umbra pygmaea; assembly: GCA_016801145.1. Taxonomy (NCBI): domain Eukaryota; kingdom Metazoa; phylum Chordata; class Actinopteri; order Esociformes; family Umbridae; genus Umbra; species Umbra pygmaea. Next base: position 6,016 of record JACXGM010018210.1, on the reverse strand, counting down.
ACACCCACATATATGCACGGGTTAGAGGCCTCCCCCCTAGAATTTACGACATGGATAAGCGACATCCGGCAAAGAAAAGGATTTTCTCCGAGGTCTCAGGTACAGGCCAACCACTTGTTTTTTTTTTAAGCTTAAAATCAGGCATTGATTGTTAAAGGAAAATGCAGTGTTGACTGAGGTTACTGCTACAGTCATTGAAAGTGATTAACGAGAACCTGAAGTGCATTTCAAATATATGAATTATATTCACTAAACATTCCATGTGGTATTTTTTAAGTAGGCCTAGCTTTTTTACCCAAGATAGCACTTACTATATTAGAAGCGCAGAATAAGATCCTGTCTCCTACGTAGAGTCCTCAATGGTGGCTGTTGTGGCCACTGATCTTCATTGAATGGCAACGTTCTCCAGCACATTATCGTGGAGAACCCCGCATGCCATAATTCAAAAATGTAAATTGTGATATGGTGTAGTTGCGATGCACACGATCAATGATCGCTGGTACAATAATTCACTGAACCGGGTTGTTACACTACCATAAACACCACTAGTCACACTGGAAAACTTGCGTACACGAGGTTAGACAAGACGTGATATTTTATTGCAGCCTATGCTCACGATAAAATTGATAAATCCCTTGCTTTGCGTAGGAATCGGCGTACGCCCGTCCTACGCCTGTTTAAGGTCATACACACGTTTCGTAAATGAGGGCCATTATGTTGGCAGAATGAACAATACCCCACAATGGCCCTCATTTACCAAACGTGCATTTTTGGCGGCTATCAAGTCACATTCTGCTAGGTATATTCAATTTCCATATGATGATGCTCAGCAAACTGTTATTAAAAGATAATTTAATGAGATTTCTGGGTTTCCAAATCTGATTGGGGCGATTGATTGTACTGCGTAGCCGTACATCCATGAATGATTACGCATTTATCAATCACAAAAACCTTCATTCAATCAACGTTCAGATCAAATGTGATGCCAGGATGTTTATTTTGAATATGGTAGCCCGTTGGCCTGAAGGGACACGCGCCTCTTATTTTTTAAATCTGCAGCGGTGGAACAAGGCTACAAGAGGGTGCATTGCATGGCTGGATTCATCTCCTTGGTGAGTTACAATTGTTGTAATACTTCTACATATCTCTTTGGTGAAACGATTTGATGTGATTCCTCTAGGTGACAAAGGTTATTCCCTGACTGAATACCTTAAAACACCGCTTGCAAATCCCCAAACGAGCAGAAGCGCAGGTTCAATAGTGCGCACACAAACCACAGTTGAGAGATGTATAGGATGCTCAAAGGCAGGTGGCTCTGTCTCTGTCAGCGGGGGGGGGGGGGGTGTGTGACTCGGCTATACTAGAGCAGGCCTGCAACATAATTATGGCATGCAGGTTTCTCCACGAATGGTGCCATTCAATGAAGATCAGTGGCCACAACAGGCACCATTGGGGGCGCTACGAAGGAAAGGATCTTCTTCTGAGCATCTAATATAGTATGTGCTATCTTGTGTAAGAAAGCTAGGGTGAAGTCAGCTAAAATGGGCCACCTTTTGGTAAAGGGCTTATAATACCATCAAATAAGCTTTGCATGCGATCTAATGTCATTTTTCTGCCCTGCCTGCCTAGAAAACTCAGACTAATCAAAACTCTTGTTACAAGTCCACAAGTGTTGAAGCAACAATGCAAGATCAGGGATTTGCTGTAAAGATATTAAAATATATGATGCTACAACATTATTTGGCCCATTTTATCTGATTTCCCAATTTAGCTGACTTCACCCTACTTAAAAAATACAACATGGAAGGTTTAGTGAAAATAATTCATTTCTTTGAAATGCACTTCAGGTTCTCGTTAATAGCTTTCAATTACTGTAGCAGTAACCTCAGTCATCACCACATTTTCCTTCCTTTCCACAACAATCAATAGAGCTCAACAGTCCCGCCCCTTGTCCGAGAGCGCTAGGGTTCCGGAAGTTAATTTCCCATTCATTTCTCCTGTTGACTTCTGGAAAAATCTGTATATAAGGGGTTTTAGACCATGCCTTAGGCTAACCAGCTACGACGTGACTCATAAGCATACAAAATATAATTTTGAGTGAAAAAATGAACCGCACATCCCAAAAAAGTCAAAGGTACAAGACTGTGTACATATTTTTTATTCTAGGCAAAGGAACCACTCATCCCATAAAACATTGGAAGTGTTATCTTTCCGCCTTTACGTTACTTTAAATTACCTAACTTTAGCTAATTTCACTTACACAATGTCATCCTTGAAATATGATGTAATCTACAGCTCGGTAAACGTACTTACAGTTCTCTAACTATCCATACTGTTTGCTACGACACAGGCGTACGACTCAGGCAGCCTGCCAGAGTTGGAAACACAAAGCTTTTTCGCGGGCTCAGTAAACATTTCCATGGTAACCATTTGTCTCCATGAAATCATAGATTTCCACCAATCAGAGGCATCACTGGTGGTTTAGGATTGTGGGTAATGAAGTACTTATCCAAGACATTAAAAAAAATTAATTTATCTCAAAACAAGGTTGGTTCCCCATGTACTTTTGGCGTCTATATGAGCATATACAATCGCTTCATCATGTCGTAGCTGGCTTTAGGTCTACCATCGACGGTTAAGATTTTATGTCTTATTTTCGAATTTTCAATGGAGAAAATGTATTGTATTCTTACTTCCGGAGTCGGCTGTGGGTGGGACTGTTGAGGTCTATGCCTGATTTTAAGCTTCCAAATAATACCAAGCGGTTGGCCTGCACCTGAGACCTCAGAGAAATTCCTTTTCTGTGCAGGATTTCGCTTATTCATGTCGTAAAATCTAAGGGCGAGGCCTCTTATATTTAAATTACGATTGTTTTCAACCGTCTGATTTATCAACACCCGCTCATTTGTACGCTGGATTTGGAGTGATACGAATGTTTTGTAAATCACACGTGAGTCTCGTCCTGAGAAGATTTCTGCGCTCAAATCTACACTGGTTTCTATGCACATTTGATAAATGAGGGGCACTGAGTGGAGAAATCCGAGGTGACTATACTGTATACTGGTGAAGAGACTGCAGGTGTATAGTATTCTGGTGATTGAGACCGGGCTATGGAAATGCGTTCTTGACTGTTGGGGTTTTGAGTAATACCGGTGTAGGGAGGTGCGTTCAGGGAGGTGGTAGATCATGACAACGTTACAGATATGTTTTGTTTGCATACTTTTTGATATATTAAGAATATTCCATGAATTGGTCTTCAGAAACTCTGTCATTTAGCATGTAGCCTATTACTGGAATCCCAGTCACTGGAAAAACACTGTCTTTTGCTTACTGAAATTATGTTGAGTGGGGCCCACTAGGCATAGTGGGCTAAATTGCTGCATTACAGGACAGTTTACGTCACAATGGTCATGGGTTCGAGCCTGACCATGGTTTCTCTGAATTTCTCCGGGCCTCCTGCACGAGGCAGCGCAAAATTGTCATAGCGCTGCCCGGGATTTGGATTAGATAAATCAGATTATTTATCCTACCACGTCGTTCTTCAGCAACTCCATATGTTCAGATCAGGCGCCTGTAAATTCAATCGTGGAAGTATAGTTGATGAACGTAATCATCCCATGCATGATCTGACTAAAGGGTTCTGTGCTGGGTGAACAGTGCAAAAATAATTGGTGGCTCAGGCGACATGTGGTAGGATGAACAATGTGCACGCTTCTCGTCATCCCACAGATCCGTACAAGGAATTGCGGAGCTGCCGACAAAGCAGGATTAGAGAGGGAAAGGGGAAGGGAGGAAAATCTGATAAAAAACATTTGCTAGTTCAGATTTGGTTTTTGAACACGTCAACTTCCTTTCAATGTGTAGGATATGGGTACAGTATCCTCCTACCTGTATGTTGGTTTCAGTAAAACAAGGATCTCACTGGATGCCCAAGCTGGAACCGTATATCTCAGAAATTTGCCCGAATTACATCCTCAGATGTAATGCATGTTTTACTATTAGGCTAGATTAGTCCTTCTATTACGTTGCACCTTTGCATTTTGTTGCAGCTGATTCATGCGAGGATTTATGCAATCATGGAACATTCCAGACATTTTTATACCAATTTATGTTATTCAAATGTTCATTGTTAAGGTTAATTTTAAGCATGACATTACTGAGGATAAGGTTAGGATTAAGATTAGGGTTAACGTAGAAAAAAAACACTCAGGTTCCATCTTGAAACTTGTGAGAGTTGGTTACTTATACACCCATCCACCATCCCCTACCCTTGCTCTTGCAAACATTTTGGCTATTTAATATTGACTAGATTCATGATCATTGACAGTGCTTCATAAATTCATATTTCACGTAATTGGATTTTATAATTTAGGTCCCTCCAAACATGAGATTTAGTGCTTCCAAAATGTAAGCCCCTCTGCCTCCACTTCTGACTGACAGATGGGTCTTGTCATGTCCCATTTATGAACGTAACATTAGAGCAGAAAGAACACTCACAGCGTTAGACAGCGTGCAACTGCACAAATTGGTACATTCAATGCATTTTTTTATTTAAACCACTTCACATAAGATGTTGAACACTGAAAGACAATTCAACCCTGGCAATTTAAAAGAACGATCCACACCCCTAAACACCTCATAAGCGGTGATGTTTCCAACACAACAGTCAGTGACTGTCACCTTCTCATTGCGTTTGTAATTCCCAACTAAATATAAATATAAAATGTTAGTTTTGAAGTGAGTCAAACTCTGAATCAAGTCACTAGGAGAATAAAACAAGACAAATAATTATGTATATAAAAGTTCTTGGAAAACCTTCGGTGGCCGAGTTGGGAATTACCAAACCCGCAGAGGAAGACCTGCTCATCCACACACCCACTTACAGTACCTGTGACAGTGAAAGAAATAGTGAGCTCAGGTACAGTCACGCACGCATGCACAAACACACACACACACGAATAGTAAGCAGTGAAGCCTACCTAAGAGAAGGTGTTCTATGACCCTGAACCTCACCATATGGCTGCTTAGGATCTCACACTGCAGCACTCAAACACATTTTGCTGGATACAACAAAATGATGAATGGATAAGAGCAAAAATGGAGAGAGATTATATATTTTTTTCCTGTGATTAAGTAAAAATACAACACCAAATGTTTTCTGTGATGTTCAACAGTAAAATAATTAAATCCTCTAAAAAACTTTGTGTGTGACCACTAAAGTGTGCGCATGTGAAGGCATACCCAACTGTTTTTAAGAGAAAAGTTAATAGCAGAATTGCAATACTACAGTATGTTTTATCACTTACCCAATTACTTGTGATAGCAAAACCAATCTAGAACTCCATTAAAACAAGAGACCCCACTGCTCAAGGTTAAACAATAGCAAATTACTTTACCCCTCCGCCACTTCGACTTGTTCCTGCTCACCCATGTCTCCATGGAAATTACCACGACAACCACACATACTGCTTAACTCAATGAGATGGAAGAAAGCGGCGGTATTCACTCGTTTCCATCTCAAAGTTTGTTTTCCATCATTTCAAATTAATCAAAACTCGAAATCGAGCTGTGGAATGTGTGAAAACAAAATGTGATTCAGTTCAGAACAGTTGAGTCATATGTTAATTATTTTCATTGTTTTGTTTCCCACCAACTGAGATGTGTGTGGATAGTGGTACAAATTGTATCACAATTCAAAAGCAATAAAGGATAGCTAAGGGATGAGACCAGCAGGCATTTTAGTCAAACTGTGAAAGATAACCAAACACGATGAAAGTTTAACCAGTTAGGGAGCACCATGCCAGCGGCGGGTTGCTGCCCCCACCCCCAAAAACTGGTTCACAAGTCCAAACAATCACAGTTCACAAGTCCTATTTCTAGGTTATATATACATGTTATATATCTACATAAAGCTTAGACACTCTGGAATGTAGCAAATGTCACCATTCTACAGTAGCTATAACAAAAATAATAATTTCCCCTCATAATGTGAGCTACGTGCCTTTTACACATGTGC
>JACXGM010018208.1:0-19207 GCA_016801145.1 Umbra pygmaea | reverse complement strand
TGATTCACGTAAATGTTTCAATGGAAATGTAGCTGTATTACAGCACTATGTATATATTTCATATTGATAATAACGACAGTCTACTTCCTCTTTCAGAGACCAGCTTATAAAGCTGTACAACTGTATTTATTGCTATTTAAAAAAAGAAAAGCGATTTAAATGGGATAATGCCTCCCTGCAATATGAGGTGATTTGTTGCACACAATATCACCGCCTAAAATGCATAATCATTCCACAGACGGAGCCACGCGTTCTAATAATTGAAAAACACTGAATCACAACTCTATTTTCCTCATAGCAATTCTCCAGTACAGTTCAAATGGCGAAATCCGAAATCACTTTTTTCATTGTTATTTTCATGTAACCTAATATTTGCAAAATGATAGGTGCATATATTAGAATCCTCAAGAAAAACGCGCATATTTAAGTACAGGACCGAACGAAGGCTGTAATTTATTAGGCTAGTCACTGCATACTGTAGCGTCGCACAAATTAATAATCCTTCCGGAATGAAAGACATGTCAGTTTGCAACACTTCTGGATGAACAAAATACTCCAAAATAGTGGAAGTTCTGACATACTATCGTTAAGTAATATAACTTAAAGGAAATACGATGTAGGCTGTAGCCTGTTTATATTTCGTTCAATAGATTGATAGTACAGATATAATTGTGTAGCTACTGATTATAATAAAACAAAATACCTTAACATAATATTATATGATTAGGTTATTATCCCTGTTTGGAGAAAGTCACATCAAACAGACATTCTCATCTTACACAAAATGTCTGCAAAGCTTAGTGCAAATGCGAACACAATGCGGATATTGCATTCGATTTCACAAACGTATTTCTCTCATTTTAGCTAATTTGGGAAGGACACGTAAACTATTGACATTTGTAATACATATTACACATTCTTGACCGGCAATATTGGTGTTCTTCTGGATATGTAGGAACATTTACCTCTCTATATTTGTATTGGCTGCTGATCAACATCGAAGATGTAGCAGATTATAGTTCGAAACATAGATTATTTTTGGCACCTATAGCACATTGCGCAACACCACAAGCCTGAAAACATAGAGGCTTCAATGAATTAAGAAAAGAAAGTACATACAGGCCATTTAAGTACAGTAGGCAACCAAAGATAGTGACATATAACACATTGAAGAAAATGTGTCCCTGATACAAGCTCTATCTGAACTCCTTGAACATTTCTGTGCAAAAAACAAAACAAAAAAACAATTAAATTAAAATCGAAGTCATTTAAAATTCAAATCGGGAACAGGGGTGAATCGAGATCGCGATTGTATAACGATTAATCGTGCAGGCCTACTCCCTACTCACTCCATTTTCCAAATTCTTGAGTTCAAGTCTCTGTTCAGGCACTGCCCACCAGTGCTCAAACCTCAGTGTTACTGGAAATTAATAATGAATGTCTACAACCATATTTGCACTACTTGTATTCAATATTTCTGTTCAAATAACTGCATCTTTAATATTTACTGTCAATATGAGATTCAGAGAAGGCTTCTCCATTTGCAGGTGTGACCAATAACAATAAAAAGTATTTTATATATTATATAGACTGTATATATTACTGGATGTAGCATGTATGACATCACCAATTGGTTTGGAGAGATCTGATTTGAGTCATCGATTTATGGTAATTTATATCAGTCTAATTTTAACAAAGAAAGAAGTGTATGTTTTTTTTTAAATTCAGCACAGTATCCCTATTATTAGTGAAGATTATAAAGCTTCTTGTGATGCTGATCTTTCTCTAAATGAGGTTAAAAATGCTTTGTTTGAAGAAAGGAAAATCTCCCGGGATAGATGGGCTAGGAGCAGAGTTCTATATTCATTTTTGGGAGCTTATTCAACTCCCTTTAATGCACATGTATAGGAAGTATATTGATCAAGGGGAAATGACCAAAACAATGAAGCAAGGCATTACCTCCCTGATCCCGAAACCTGGTAAAGACCCTCACTTAATTGATAATTGGCGTCCAATCACATTATTAACTATAGATTATAATATTCTGGCCTCTGTATATGCATATAGATTAAAATCTGATTTAAATTAAATAATTGCAGAAACTCAAATGGGTTTCATGAAAAACCGCGACATTAGACTCATTTTAGACTTGCTTGACTATGCTGACAATATTGATTCTGACGCCTTCGTTTTGTTTCTTGATTTTTACAAAGCGTTCGACACAATTGAACACCCTTTTTTAATACAAGCTATCAAAGCATTTGGTTTTGGAAGTCCTTTCGTCGACATTGTCAGCATGTTCTATAAAGATATAAACAGTTCTGTTATAATTAATCAAAATACTTCTCCACGATTTCAAATTGATAGGGGGGTCAGGCAGGGGTGTAACATTTCTCCCTTTTTATTTATCTTAGTAATCAAACTACTAGCTATACACTTAGTAAAGGAAGTACATTTTGAAGGAATAAAGATTTTTGGAAAAGAAATAAAGATCTTACAGCTGGCGGACGACACCACCATTTTTTTAACAACAGGGACCAGTTGAGCATTGTCTTTGAACTGGTGGAGAATTTCTCTTCTGAGTCTGGTTTAAGGCTTAATCGATCCAAGTGTGAGCTGTTGCCATTTCATTGTTGTAGTGACTCTACTATAGATAACATTCCAGTTAAACAGAATGTAAAATATTTAGGTATACATGTTTGTAAAAATATTATAGTGAGACAGGACTTAAATTTTTCGACTAGGATACAGAAAACCAAATTAATATTTAATTGCTGGCTACAAAGAGACTTGTCCGTTTTAGGTAGAGTATTACTCTCCAAGGCAGAAGGCCTTTCTCGCTTTGTTTACCCTTCCCTGTCTCTTTTTGTAAAGGACTCAATTGCTAATCAAGTCAACAAGACTTTTTTAAATTTTATTTGGAAGTACAAGTCTCATAGGCTTAAAAAGAATGTTATCTCTAACCCTAAAGAAAAGGGAGGTCTAGAGATTTTGGATTTTATATATGTGGTCAACACATTCAAAATTAATTGGTTAAAAAGGTGCATACAAAATCGTGATTTTATTTTTTTCTTTATTCCAAACTTTATTTTTTATAAACTGAGTGGGCTCTCATTTCTTCTAAAGTGTCATTTTCTACCAAATAAATTACCTATCAAATTGTCCAACTTCCACCAACAGTCCCTCTTAGCCTGGAAAATAGCCTTCAATCACAACTTCTCACCTCACAAATCTCTCCTTTGGAACAACAGCGACATTCTTATTAGGAATAAGTCAGTATTCTTCCCTAAGTGGTTCGATAGAGGAATTAACCATGTACTCTGCTTATTTGATGATTCTGGCACCATGCTCTCTTATGATCAGTTTATGGTAGCTCATGTTTTCCCAATACCTTTTAAAGAGTTTAAATCTATCATTGATGCTATCCCTTTCGGAATCAGACAATTAATCAAAAATCATCTGAGCTATGGGAACAAAGATATCAGACAGCTTTCACTTATGTTGGATGGTGTAGATCTGTCTGATAAAAAATGTAATAATAAGCATATTCGCCGACATCTGCAAAAGAGTAACTCCATTGCTCCAAGGGGGATGTTTTATTGGAATTCCTTAATAAGTGAAATAAATTGGAAAAAAACATGGTTGATTCCTCACATACTGTATCTCTAATAAAGCTAAAGAGTTCCACTTTAAACTTTTACTTAACATTTACCCCACAAATTGTTTTGTTGCCAAATTTCTAAACATTGACACTTGCTGTAGCTTTTGTAAACAGGACATTGAAACAATTCCTCCTTTATTTTTTAATTGTCCAGTTACCAAAAGGTTTTGGAAAGATTTGGGTACTCACTGTCTCAAATCTGAAAATATAAGTCACTCTTTCACCCTGAAAGATATTATCTGTTTCTTCTGTTATCCACAAGATGGCACCGTGGAGTTTGTTTTAAACTTTATAATCTTATATGCTAAGTTCTTTATACACAAACAGAAATTTAACAAGTCTTCCTTATGTTTTAAACATTATGTTTTGGAACTTAATATGCTCCTTAAATTACACAAGCTTGTAAAGAACAAGAAGAATGGAAAACGTTTGTATCAATATTATGACCTATTCCCCAATTCCTCTTAATTTTCTTATTTTTTCACTTATTATTTTTTTTTTTTCGTTGTCTCTGGTATGGTATGTCTGTATAAATGGTTTACACATTTGTACCCAATGTTGCCTTCAATAAAAAAAAAATGAGTCATTGAATTTGCCATTACGGGCGCAGACATCTTGGTTGCAGATGTTTTGATTTTAGACGAGAGGGAGGAGTACTCTAGCTAGCTAACTGATATTAATTGGGATGCTAACAATGGCTAACGAAAAACAATATTAAAACAAAATGTAAAACAAAATGTAACGTTACTTACCGGAAAAAATGACCTGCCGACACCATTGGGTGTCTTGTTGTACAACCAAAAGCCATAGCCACACCGTAAAACACCCCCTGCTTTATCGCCAATTTTAAAATCAACAAGACCATAATTAAAAAAATTAACATCATTATATATTGCAGAATGCTTAAATCTAGCGATTGGGAACATACATTCATTATGAAAATGTTTCCTGAGGTAATAGATCAAGTGTGAATCTTATTCTCATAGATTTCTAAAGAAACCGACCTCTTTTGCAACCACACGTGTTTCCCCTAGCTGGAATTCAGATAGAATGCAGGTTTAAGGCCATAGAAATGAAATCAATAAAAATTTAATTGAATGCGTTTTGTTTTTCCATAGAAAAGTAAAATGAATCTGGTCTATTTCTTTGCCTAAATTTCTGTCAAGATGTAAAGAAAGAGCAGCATACATTAGTCTAGAAATTCCTTCAGCCTTGTAATCATGACTCTACCCTTTAAAGACAAGTCCCATTGTAGCCATTGGTTTAACTTCTGAGTTTTTTATGACAGGGTTAGAGTTTTGTAAGCCTCTGATATTTTTTATCTTTAATAATGTTAATGCCTAAATATATAACACTTTCTTTCACTGGAATGCCAGCGATTGTGGGCATCACACAGTCTTTGACGGCAATTAATTCACATTTATTGATATTAAAACATAGACCAGGGCCCGTATTTATCAAGCTTCTCAAAGTGCCATTTTAGTCAAAGCTTCTCAAAGTGCTGAGAATTGACAAAATTTACTCCTACTCTCAAACTTAAGTGTAAAAGCAAGTTAACAAATTTCTCAAAGCTAAGAATCACTCTTACTCTCCCAGATATTTAAGACCGCTCGAGAGGTCTCTCAAGTGGTTAAGAGTTGCCAGTAGGGGCTTGTAATGGCGTAGACAGAGACCTGCGCGAAACTTTTAGGAGAGGAAGAATGTTTATTTTTTATTTTTTGACGCCGCTTAATGAATTAAAAACGGTATTGTTTGGACAGAGCAGGCATCATCTTCCTCAGTGACTGAGTGAGGAACGTCATTTCACCAGTGAGATTTATGCAGCAATTTATTTTCAGATTAATTGAAGGTGGTGATTATGCTTCGTTTGCAACGCAATGCTGATGATTTGGCCCATCACAACCGTCAATAAGCCGAAATGTAATGGAAACAATTATTGCACTTACAGCTCAACACATTGTCACGCGTTTCACTGACTTCCCAACAACACCCCGCAAATCCAACAGAAGCAAACACAATTCATGCAAATAGCCGGCTGCCCAAGAGTAGTAGGCGCAATGCATGGCACTTATATAAAGATCATTGATCACAGCGTCAACGAGAATGTTTATATGAATAAGAAGAGGTACCACAGCATCAACGCACAAGTTGAGTATGACTACAACATTTTGGATATGGTACCCAAATGGCCTGAGTCTTCCCATGACGCACGATATTGAATGAAAGTGGCCCGAAGCAGCTGTTTGAAAGGCACTTTCTGCCGCCAGAGGATACATGCTCGTGGCTGCTCACCCCTTTCCATATGCCACTGACAGAAGCCCAAATGGACTACAACAGCCTTTTTGTAAGCTATTTATTCACAATTGTTTCATAGTTTATTAATAGAACACTGTATCCTAATATAGGCAATATATAATATATCCCTTCACAGGGCACATCGTATCACACGAAGTGTGGTGGAGAGGAATTGGCCAGTGGAAGCGCAGATTCCTAGCCTGAAAAAAAAAAACAGACCCAAATCCTGAACGATTAAGGGTCTGGGATCGAGTAATGTAAATGACTCAACTCGAGGGGCGGCACCAAGCGTGCGTTTGAAAATCTCACTGTACGCAATTGGATAACACTACGACCAATCACCAGTGGGTTTTCACTAACCTTATGGCGGAGCTAACTGGTAGATAAAACTCTTGCCGTATCAGGTCGCAAAACAGCAAAAACGTTTTATAAAAAAGGATCGATTCGAGCGCCGTCTTTTGTTCCTCTTTTAGACAAAAAGCCAAGTCTAACTCCTTCATTGTAGTGGCCAAAGTCGTTTTAAACAACTGGTGTTAATCCATAGCGATCTTACAATGTTTACTAATGACTTCGAGGTCGCAGGGCTGTCGTGTTGTCATCTGTTTAACACGCCTCTGGCATGCCTATATCAGATACACCGATGTGATTGGTGCAGCTCGGCTACAAGGGCATAGTTAATGAGCAGAATTACTCGGTGCCAGAGTAACTTGCTGAGCAAATTCAAATTGTGCTCCAGTGTAGCAGATTCCACATTCTCCACTCAGAAATTCAACTACAGCAAGCAGTGTTTTTTATTCTCTCCAGTTCAGTTATCTTTTGTAATCCATGTTGGCTATGATTACATCATTAACTCTAGGTTATATATAGGAAGGTCAGTTAACAGCACACTCGTTTGAAATATTTAATTGAGAAATAGTGAAAAACGTTTTGGAAACCTTTTTTTAGCTTTAATTTACAATGTGTATATCATAATGGATTCTCTTAAATTCTTTATTGTCAAATGTTTGTTGAATGTCAACTCCTCTTATGAATGTCCCCATTGAATGTCAATTTATCTGAGAATATTCTTAAACAAGTACATCTATTCAGTGATTGGTCCTTGCCTATGTCATCATCCAAAATCCCGTTTGCGGCACAGCAAAGTGTCGTGAATCAGCTCTAAGACTGACACTTAAGATTTAGTCCTAAACTTCACTTAAAGTAGGACTGAGATGTTTGATAGCTAACTTTTAAGCGCAGCTTGAGCCAAGAATTTTCTTAATCTTAATTCAAGTCTTAAGCAGTGTTCTTAAGAGTAATTCTAACCCGGAATTTCCACCAATTGCGGAACGGCTGTGGATCGGCTCCGCTGCGTGTCAGCTCCGTGCTCCGCCGTCATTCAATACCCACCAGGTCCGTATTTTGTTGCGGAACGGCTGACAGTGACTGACATGAGGAACCTCGCAAATTTGCGTATGATCGCGCGATATAACAGCATATATACTGTGCTGAATTGTTGCAGAGCTCTCTGGCATCCGGCAAAAATAGAAGCGCTGCGTATCTGCTCCGGAGGGCTGCGGATCGCCGGAGCTGGGATGGAGCCGGAACGCAGCCGTTCTCCACTCAGTGAAAATACACACATTGACTTTAATGGAAACCTATTGACTCCGCTGCCGTGCCAGAGCGGATTCGCAGCCGTTCCGCAGTTGGTGGAAATTCTGGGTAAGAAGCTTGATATGGATTAAAGTCTTTTAGGAAAGGTCTAGTATTATCAGCCAACTGGCTCATGATTATCTCTTTACCTGCTATGGAAATACCTTGTAAATGACTATTCTTTAAAGTGTGCAAGGAGTTAACTAACAAAATAAATATGGCAAAATTGGACAACCTTGCCTAATTTCTGTCTTTAACACAAATCTAGGTAAGGAGCCCTGTTTTAGTTTGATACTGCTAGTACCATTGGAATAGACTCAACAGCCTTACGAAGATAGTCACCAAAGTCAAATATATTCAGGGAGTGAAGAAGGAACTGATGTTCAACAGTGTCAAAGTCTTTATAAAGATCTAAGAAGAATATAAAGCTGTGGCCTGTTATTAGGTCTGAATAGTCAAGTAAGTCTAGTACTAGTCTGACATTATTAGATATGTGCCTGTTCCTCATAAATCCAGATTGCGTCTAATCAATAATTGAGTCCAAGACTTCCATAATTCTCTTTGCAAGTAATAGGGCTAAAATCTTATAATCATTACTAAGAAGACAGATAGGACGCCAGTTATCAATAAAAAGTACATCCTTTTTAGACTTGGGGATCAAGGAAATTAACCCTTGATTCATAGTGGGAGGAAGAACATTGTTCTTGATACTCTCTGAGAAAACCTCAAGTAGAAACGGAGCCATTAGTGCAGGAAATAATTTATGAAACTCTGATGTGAGTCCGTCACTACCTAGGGATTTATTGTTCTTTAAATGTTTAATCGATTCAATTATATCTACAACAGTAAAGGGTTCTTCACACTGTTGAGATCTTACATCTGTGAGGGAGCTAACATTGTGCAAAGAGTCAAAAAATACATCTTTAGATTCTGGCGAATACTTGGAGCTGCAAAGATTCCTGTAAAATTTGCTGCAATAGTTAGCTAGTCTTATTTTATCGTCTCAAATATTACTATCAATATTTAGTTTATGAATACATATTTTTTTCTGGATCTAATAAATGCACTTTCTGCTTTTAATCTATTAGTCATCAACTAACTCCACCAGTTCCATATTGTCTCCTCCCCGTAACATACACATACGCAGTTGTGAGTTTGTGACGTGTGATAGTGACATTAACGTATTATATTTAGCAAAACCAAAATAAATTGAAGGCAGGTGGTAGATTGTATAATGTGTTTTAGTTCTATACGTGTTTTGTGTAAGTGCCAGACATTTTCAGCTGCCAAGGAAGGAAGGTTACAGAGCGAGGTAAAATTAGTTGTATAATGGACATTGGACATTCAGTGGACATTTGTTTTTCTGCCTGCCAATAACTATTAAATAAAGCATTCCAGGAATATGAAAAGTACAAGTTCTGAATAAGAGAAGAAAAATGTTAAATCCATGGCTTTCATTTTTTCCAAGGTTTTATTTTAAAATGTTGATTTGATTTTGAAAATAGAAAGGAAATTCAATAGCGCCTACAAAATGTTTGTGGGGATGATAAATATCATATATTCTGAATCGGGGAGGCTGGACTACAAACCACAGCTTTTAGTTTATGGCTATAACAGTTGATGCTCAGTAGCACCACCACAATGTCAGTGGTGATGATGAAAGTGATATATTCTGAATCGGGGGACGATGGACTACAATCCACGGCCTTTAGTTTTACAAAAAGTTGAACAAATTTTTTTTGTCTAGAATGGTTGATCCTCAGTAGCGCCACCACAATAATAGTGGTGAAAATGAAAGTTATATGAATCGGGGGATGATGAACTACAATCCACAGCTTTTAGTTTTGAAAAATTTTGAATTTTGTTTTTGGCTAAAACAGTTGATGCTCAATAGCGCTACCACATTGTTAGTGATAAATGATATATTCTGAATTGGGAGACGATTGACTACAATCCACAGCTTTTTGTTTTTCAAAATATTCAATAAAACATTTGGCCTCAAGGATTGATGCTCAATAGCACCAGCACAATGTTAGTGGTGATGATGAAGGTTAAATATTCTGAATCGGGGGACGATGGACTACAATCCACAGCTTTTTGTTTTTCAAATTTTTTTACATAAAAACGGCCTATCTTCTGCTTTCTCCTCCAAGCTCTTGTGACTGTACTGGGAGACACAGCAAATCTTCTTGCAATGGCACGTACGGATGTGCCATCCTGGAGGAGCTTGACTTACCAGTTGTACACGGACCACAGTTTGAGAACCACTACACAGCAATGTGGAATTTCAAGTCCCTGGGCAGCGTTTGGAATTCTGCTGGTAACAAGGCCAAAAGCCTTGTGAGTGCCAGGTTGTGCAAAGACCACAACAACCTGGCACTCGCAACGCTTTTTGGCCTTGTTACCAGCAGAGTTCCAAACGCTGCCCAGGGACTTGAAATTCCACATTGCTGTGTAGCTAGGGTACAAAACAAATGTTGCAAGCACATGTGTAGATAGCATCTGTAACAACTGCAGCAGAACTGTCAAACAGGGAAAGAAAACACACATAGTTGACGGCTTCAAAAGCTCAGTTTAAGTAAATTAGTTTTACTTATATATCTATTGGTGGTAGATTAATGCGACATTTTGACTAAATGAATTTTCAAACCTTACAACAAAACGTTGACCTTACCCTTACATTAAAAGTTGCCTTGCTCCTTGATCCTAGTTGATCTGACAATCATCAGCTAGCTGTAAGTAATGAGTACCATAGTTACATTTTACTTAATATATTAAGTATCCTAATGCGAAGTTTAGAGAAAATGGAAGGCTTTAGACACCAAGAAATTGCTAAACAGTAATAGAATTACAACAAAATGTTCACAATGTTCACTGTAATTCAAACGTTCTCATGGCTTGCATGTATTACCCATTGCTTACAGCTTAGATGGTGTGAAGATTTGTGTTGCTTGCAGAATATTTGTAGAGAAGGTATTTGTTAACTGCTAGGTCCATTCGTTAGTATCTGTTGGATGGTGAGTTTTAGCAGGCTTCAAATTCCGGATAAGATTTTCACTAAGTTAGGTGGGTCCACGTGGAAACTATGTCATGATAGTCAGTGGTTCGAACCTGACTATGGTTTCTCCGACTTTGCAAGGGCCACCAGCTCAAGCCAGTGCAAATTGTCATAGGGCTGTCCGGTATTTGGACTAGATAAGTTGGATTATCTACCTAACCACATCACTCTCCAGCAACCTCCTGTGTGCAGATCAAACATCTGTAAATTCAGTCACGGAAGTATAGTTGGTGAATGTAATCTTACCGTACATGAAATGACGTGTTGGATGAGCAGTGCGAAAAAAAATTGTTGGCTTTGTGAAATGTAATTGGATGAACCATGTAAACGCCGGTCAACATTCCACATCTGTCAAGAGAGGGGGTTGGGGAGTTTCCGACATTGCAGCGTTAGCAGGGGGAAAGAAATTAGACAAGAACAATTGGGAGGGGAGAAAATTTATTTGAATCATTAACAGGAACGGGAACATTTAAGTTCAAACCGGTTTATCCGGCATGTTTTTGGTTCTGCCATCAAAGTGAGACTTATTTGTGACTCATTTGTGTTTGTTGTTCTAAATACTTATTCTAAATACTTAGAATAGTTAGTTATCAATCTGCCTTTTAAAGTATTTGAGTAAGAGTGCCCTTACTCAGTAGGACAGTTGGGTCAAATTTGCTATTTTTGCTGAACAATTAAAAATTATTTACAGTTGTGGTCAAATGTTCTGAGAATGTCACAAGTATTGGTCTGCACGAAGTTTGCTGCTTCAGTTTTCTAAGATCTTTTTTTCAGTAGTTAATTTGGTAGGCCTATATTATTACTAGTATACCATAAGTGTCAAAGGCTTTTATTGACAATTACATAAAGTTTATGCAGAGTCAATATTTGTGTTGACCCTTTGTCAAGACCTCTACGATCCACCCTGGCATGCTGTCTTAACTTTTGGGCCACACACTGACTGATGGCAGCCCAATCTTGCATAATGGTGCAGTAACATGATGGCCGCTGGTCATTTTGCAGCAGAGCTGAAATGCAGTGGAAATGTTTTTTGGGGATTAAGTTCATTTTCATGGCAAAGTGGGACTTTGCTATATATTTCCCTTCATCTGATCACTTTTCATGACATTCTGGAGTATAATGCGTATTGCCATCATCAACACTGAGGCAGCAGACTTTGTGAAAAGTAGTATTTGTGCCATTCTCAAAACCTTTGACTGAATTTAGCTAATGTCCACCTATTATTCACCTATTATCATAATTTCCTTAAATTCAAAACTGACATTCAATGAAAAACAACAGCATGTTGAAATATACCCTTTCAGCTAGACATCCACCAATTTTCATACAAATGTATAAGTAATCTTTTAGCTATGCATCGAAATAGTCTGTGACAAGTTGCAAATTGTAAAATTTGACTTGGGCAACAGACACTACTTCAGGTAACATCCCATTTTTGACCACAAAAACCTACATTTTCTAGCTAATAAATCAATCGTTACATTGTGATGCTGCTCATGTGAAAGCGACATCGCACTTCAGAGTCAGAATAGGCTTTACACCTGATAGCTAAGCTACTAGCTAGCAAACTACTGCTGTGTCGGGTGAGTAATCTTGTGTAGTAGATGACAAAATTAGTCAGGTGAAAGTTAAGAAGTGCACTAAGGAATTTGTTTTATTATAATATGTGGGTGACGGGCACTAACTTGCAAACAAGTTGTATGGTGTTTACGTCAGTTGCCTCCAACTGGGAAGGAAAAGGAGTGGCAATTTATTAATATGATCTAGGTAGCTAACGTTTTCTTAATGCAATAGTTATTTCACATTGGATAGCAGAGTAACAGAATTTTGACTTGCATTGGCCCAGTTAAAAGGTGTACTTGCTGGACCAATGATGATGATGCCTGATGTCTGCACTCAGTAGGCTAGGTATCAACGCAGTATCAACGTAAATAAGGTCAGGGTGACTGAAGCACTTCAGTATTCAAGTTCATTGAAACGATGACATACAGTGCCTTGCGAAAGTATTCGGCCCCCTTGAACTTTTCGACCTTTTGCCACATTTCAGGCTTCAAACATAAAGATATGAAACTGTAATTTTTTGTGAAGAATCAACAACCAGTGGGACACAATCATGAAGTGGAACGAAATTTATTGGATATTTCAAACTTCATGATTGTGTCCCACTTGTTGTTGCTTCTTCACACAAAATTACAGTTTTATATCTTTATGTTTGAAGTCTGAAATGTGGCAAAAGGTCAAAAAGTTCAAGGGGGCCAAATACTTTCACAAGGCACTGTACACCCCTAGTAAAACAGTTCTTGAGGGTTTTCTACAATAATAGGATCCTACAGGACTCATATTAAAACAGTTTGAGGATTCTATTTTAATCTGTTTGGTCTTTTCTTATATGATTTGCAGAGGATCCAATCCAGTAATACTTTTTGGTAGAATTCTCTTACGGATTTTGATATGGATGATATGGTTCAACTGATGATTATAAAATTCAAAATGACTGATTTGGCAACTACAGTATGGAGGTAAATATATGTGTTATGAAATAAACTAAAAATTCTGCTATCAAAACTACATTAACACTTTATCAATGTTAAAAATGACGAGGCTTCAAATATGAAAATTGTTCAAGAGGGTTTAGATGACTACTCTTTGTGCCTCTTAATTGCCCCCCAGGGACAAATAAAGCTATTTAAATTTGAATTAAAACCTCTTTTATAATGGTACACAGCTCAACATACGTGCATATTACATTTAGTGGTATGATATGAGGCAGACTGATGCAGAAGCAGCCGAGTCGAACCACAAAATGTTCTTATTTGTTCTCTGATGCATCAGCAAGCATATGAAATAAATAATTTATAGGAACGCTTGTGAATAAGATATTATGATTTATAATATCCCTTTATCCTTTATGTGGTCAAATTGACCCATTTTTTTATTTTTACTTACAGAGAAATTATACAAAGATAAGATTTTTCAACTTAAAACTCCATATGGCCTTTGCTTGTTTGTGAAGAACATGTAACAGAAAAACAGAATAATTGAGTACGCACGCTACAATGCCCCCACACAATCACGACCTACTCACACACGTAGAGAGAGCACACACACACACACACACACAGATTCAAAACAACATTCTAAACATTTAACATTTTCTCGCACTGTACCACTCACACCTGCACATCGGGGGCGGGACAAAACAAATACTCTGGCAGCTAATATTGGCAGAGAGTGAGTCACATTGAAGCGGAAGAGGAGGATGTATCAGAATATGAGAAGCTTCAAAGAAAATATCTTTCTAGAGTAGGTAGGCAAGATACTGGTGACACGCACGTACAGAGACAACATGTGCCTAGGTCCCAAGGTCCTCTAGCCATGGTGAAGAGGCCCGTCAAAGGACTCAAAAACACATACCACATGCAGCAACTGCAGAAATGACATCTGTAGTACACATACTGTGAAATTATGTCATCATGTGTTGTGTAGACAGGCATGCCCACGCACACATATTATTAACCAATGTTATTTTCGAATTATTTATGTACTGTATTTAATCAACAGTGACTAAAAAAGTGTAAATTTTGTTCATGTTTTGTGTTTTCTTTTGTTATTTGTGAGGCGTTTAATTGATTGATTAATCCAGGTGTGATACCGTGATTAATCACAATTTCCCTGACAAGAGGGGGATAGATGAAACATGTTTCACATTTGAAGAGTGTTTTTTAACAGAGATGAGGTAGTGAAAGGTGGCTAGCCTGTACTCTCCACCACACTGACTCTACAGCTTGTTACAGACCAGGTCTTAGTGATTTCTGCAATATACTGATTTAGTAACAGTGAAGTTCATTTTGGGGCTAAATTCTATTATCACATAGTTGGTTTTGTACCCAGTCTGAAAGGCAGTTGACTGATATTAAGGTAATATAACCTTGTGAATACAGTTTCAGAGGAAGTTTGTGCCATAGAAATAGAATGAATAGGAAGGCCATTGAACTGTTTGGCGTGGTCATTTGATTAGTACACAACAAAATGGCGATTGTTGTTCGTTGTCACGGTGACAACACGCGTCAGTCACTCACTAGTTTGAGAGTTTCAGTTAGAGAGGATGATTTTTTATTACTTACCAATACATTTATGAAGCAATTAAATCCAGTACTCCTCAATTCCTCTTCACTAACAAGGCAGGCCACAGAGATATGTTAGCGCAGCTGACTATTCTGTTGCTGCTGCAAAACTCACTAGTGAGTCCGCAACTTGCCACAAATCAGTTTAACGCAGAAGAAGGCCGCTAGATCTTTGCAATGGAATGGTACACATAAAAATGGCTGCCGCTCGGACCATTCTGCTACATTGATTTGAATTGGAATGGCCTTTCTATGTATTCTATTTCTACGGTTTGTGAAAACTAATTAATGACCAGTCCTGAGAGAAGAACATTAGCAGGAATGAATTAAGTTTCTTATACTGAAGGAGGATGAGCTATCAGAAAGGCTTTAGTGGCTTTAAAGGTGCTACTTGTTGAATTTTGTTGTATATTTCTTGATATTTTATTTTTGAAAAAAGCCAATTAGATTGGGCATTGATTCCCTACATTATGCAGTGTTCATTTTTCCATTTGAACAGGAATTGCAATGAAGATATGACAAGATGTGCTTCTGCAGTTTTTGACAATGTCTAGCACCGTTGTGTCTTTAATATAAATTATTCATTTTACGTTGTGCTTATGTTTGTAACAAAGTGTAGGGTAATCATAATGCAATATTAATCTCTTTTTGGGAGGTCCGCGTAGTGTCGCTGCATTGCAAGACCGTTTACATCATGATAGTCAGTGGTTCGAACCTGACTATGGGTTCTACGACTTTGCCTGGAGTTCCAGCACAAGGCAGCGCAAATTGGCATTTATTATCTACCTTGCCACGTCACTCTCCAGTGACTCCTTGTTTGCAGAGTGAGCGCCTGTAAATTCAGTCGCGGAAGTGTAGTTGGTGAACGTAATCATCCCATGCATGATCTGACTAAAGTCTTCCATGTTGGAAGAGTAGTGTGAAAAGAATCAATGGCTCTGCAACCTGGTTGGATGAACTATATTCACGCCCCTCGCCATCCTGTATCTGTCCAAAGACTTGCAGAGCTGCCGAAAAGATAGGGTTAGTGGGAATTGGAGAAAAATGCTCCAATCAATGCTTTTTGTATTTTTTATATACCAGGAGATACAGTTTTACACCATTTAAGCTGGCCACATATAAAGTAGTTCTGTAGTTATGGGTCAAAATTCTACAAATAGCATTTTTAAATTAAAGCAACAAATGACTTGTCACAAGACTGTATTTAAAGGCTTATATTTACTTTGTCTGTGTGAAGGGATAGGGGGTAATTTACTAGTGTGAGCAATTCAAGGAGTTTGATGGGTGTCAATTAGGGACCGCCAAATTATTATTTTTTAAAACAATTAAATCTTTATTATCTATATTATTATAATGTACATTATAAAATATAAAGATATGTAATTTATCCAAGAGGGGAAGGCAGATACATTGGGGAATGTCTGAGACAAAAACTTGTATAACAAAAAGATAATGTAACCATCCCACAATGACTTGCATCAATCCACAATTTATTGCATCATCAGAGCAACATTGAATACAATTTAATACATTACTGAAGACTGTCTAAAAGTTCAGTGTACAAAGGTAATAATACATCATAACCACACCACAGACGTGTAAGATTAAATCGTTTTAGTGACGGTCGCCAAACAATACAGTTTTTCATATTAAAATTAGTTCTAATAAAAACAAATATTTTCCAATTTGTCAAACTACTGATTAAGTAAGATTATTGATCATTATAATTGAATTATTATAAAGAATATATCTGCTCCCCCACAAGGATATTAATATTCCTCTACCAGATGGTCAGACTCATGTCTGATTGGCAGATCTGTACACCAGACTTGTTGACATCAGTAGATTTTCCAACATTAAAGTATGGGAACAATTCCGTTGTAAATGTGTCTTTATGGGTGTAAATGTGTGTCATGTCTTTGGGGTCATAGAAGGACACCTCCCCCTCGTCGTAGTCCAGTTGTACTCTGATATCCTGTGGTTTCCTCTCCATACTGATCCATATACCACCTCCAGCGCGGTAGAATCCACCATCTAACATTATACACCAGATTCCGTTTTTTGGTGACACGCTTAGGTCCCCTTTCCTGACATTGTTACTATTGGCAACACCCAGAAACCATTCAGGATGGTCCCTCACCCTCACAATCCAGGTGTGTTTCCCAGAGCTGAACCCCTCAGAGCCCAGAATTTCTGGAAACTTCATACATCTTTCTGGGTTGTCAGGGAGCAGCTGGCAGATGCCAGGTCTACTTACACTGCTCAGATCATCAGACACGTAGAGACTTGGATGTGCGGTGTTTGGGTCCAGAACCACAGGAGTATATTTGATGCCTGCTTGCATCTTCTCCCAGACTCTGAACTGCAGGTTGCCCAGGTGTTTGGCCACGTCTATCAGAGATCCTGAGACCAGCTGTGGGTTGGGCAGGGTGCGCTCTGATATTTCCTTTGTGGCCCTAAAGTTCTGCAAGAATGACATTTCATCAGATTCCAGCTCTTTCTCTATGTCTTTGATTGTGTCTGAAAGGAAATTTACGTTTCTGATCATCTCTTCGATCTTTGTCGACATTGTCCGACTCTTCTGCTCCTCTTCAAGCCGCAGTGCAGCAATCCTGGCTGCTTGTTCATCTTGTAGAAACTGGTTAAGTTTTTCAAACTCTTGGTTAAGTATTTGCTCTGTGTGCTGGAACTGGTTTTTAATGTGCTTTGCTGTTTGGTCAAATGTTTGTTTCACCTTTGTAAAGATGTCCAGCTTTAACTTAAAGGGCTTCAGGACTGTCTTGAGTTCCTCCCTAAGATCAGGAACTGCCTCATCTACAGGAACACACCTATGAGGTTTATGACTCTCTCGACACTCCACACAAATGGGCTGTAAATCCTCCAGACAGAAGAGCTTGAATTTCTTACCGTGGAGACTGCAGATCCCCTCAGACTCTAATGAACCTCTCTGATGCTCCACCTCTACCCCAGATGCTGTTGAAGCTCTCTGATGCTCTACCTGTACCCCAGATGCTGTTGAACCTCTCTGATGCTCTACCTGTATTCCAGACTCTGCTGAAGCTCTCTGACTCGCTACCTGTACCCCAGATGCTGTTGAAGCTCTCCGACGCTCTACCTGTACCCCAGACTCTGCTGAAGCTCTCTGACGTGCTACCTGTACCCCAGACTCTGCCGAAGATCTCTTAGTACTCTCATTTACCACATACCAAGATGAATTTTTCTCAATAATCTCATTTACGAAATCCAAAGGTGTAGGTCTCTGCTTTTTCCTCAAAACCAGAGATGCTGCTAAAGCTTTGGGCATTTTCTGTTGAGTCATTGTATCTGCTGGTGTTTTAAGAGCTCTCTGTTGTAAGATGGCATTGCACAGTTTATTTAGAGCAAGGTTAAACGGAGGATTCATTGTACATCTTTTCCGGCAAACGGGGCAATTCCAAGATTTCTTCTGTTGCCAAAATTTGTCGAGACATTCTTTGCAGACGTTGTGACTACAGTTCAGTAGGACGGGGTTCTTGAATATTTCACTGCAGACAGGACAGGTGATATCCTCTATTGGAAAAGATGCTCTTGCTCCCATTTCCTTACAGTTCTCAATATAACCTTTCCTCTGTGCTGCTGATATAGTCCTTTACTTTGGAAAACGTGACCCTTTCATGTGAAAATAGTCCACCAATAATCAAAAAAAATGTTCACCCAAGAGTAAAGATCCACTTGGAGGTTACAGGCATGATAAATGTCCTTATAATATCGTTCTCTTTTAAATGGGTCCACCGGAGATGGAGACACTGGTGACAAATGTCGAGTTCAGTGATGACAATAATGAGCTCTACTTAGCTTGCCCAGAACAGGTCTGAGAGAGGAGGGTTTTACAGTAAACCAGGAGTTGTTAGACAGGTAAGTCATGTTTAAGTTGGTGCCTTAACAAAACTGATTGTAAGGTAATACATTTTTTGGTGTTATGAAAAAATAATCGAAATCAAAAAAAGGATTGATTTAAATGAGAAAATCCATAATTGTATAGCAATACTTTATGATATGAATGCAGTGGGTCTGTAGTTACAGCTTTAGTTAAATTTCAAAAGAGTATGTGGCTTCCATTAACATACAGTAGTCATTTAATTCACCAGCCACTTGATTCACAATCAAACTTGAACAGAACACTGGCAGTAGTGGGATAAAAAATCAATTTCAGTCCAGGTATTTAGAGCAACCCAGAGGTTTTCAACCTTTTTTGTCCAGGAAAAGCCATACAAGCCATTAGTCCATCCAGGGACCATTTCAGGTGTTGGAGAAACGGAGGCAGTATGCAGGAGTAGTTGTAGAAACGGAGGCAGTATGCAGGAGTAGTTGTAGAAACGGAGGCAGTATGCAGGAGTAGTTGTAGAAACGGAGGCAGTATGCAGGAGTAGTTGTAGAAACGGAGGCAGTATGCAGGAG
>JACXGM010018207.1:0-19208 GCA_016801145.1 Umbra pygmaea | reverse complement strand
GGCCCTGACTTCCTCCTAATGCAAAACAATGCTAAACCTCATGTGGCTAGAGTGTGTCAGCAGTTCCTGCAAGAGAAAGGCATTGATGCTATGGACTGGCCCGCCCGTTCCCCAGACCTGAATCTGAATGAGCACATCTGGCACATGTCTCGCTCCATCCACCAATGCCATGTTGCACCACAGACTGTCCAGGAGTTGGCGGATGCTTTAGTCCAGGTCTGGGAGGAAATCCTTCAAGAGACCATCTGCCACCTCATCAGGAGCATGCCCAGGCATTGTAGGGAGGTCATACGGGCACGTGGAGGCCACACACACTACTGAGTCTCTTTTGACTTATTTTAGGGACATTACATCAAAGTTGGATCAGCCTTTAGTGTGGTTTTCCACTTTGATTTTGAGTGTGACTCCATATCCAGACCTCCATGTTTTGATAAATTGGATTTCCATTGATAATTTTTGTGTGGTTTTGTTGTCAGCACATTCAACTATGTAAAGACAAACGTATTTCATACGATTAGTTTATTCATTCAGATCTAGGATAGGTTATCTTAGTGTTCCCTTTATTTTTTTAAGCAGTGTATATACACTCACCTAAAGGATTATTAGGAACACCATACTAATACTTTGTTTGACCCCCTTTTGGCCTTCAGAACTGCCTTAATTCTATGTGGCATTGATTCAACAAGGTGCTGAAAACATTATTTGGAAATATTTGCCCATATTGATAGGATAGCATCTTGCAGTTGATGGAGATTTGTGGGATGCACATCCAGGGCACGAAGCTCCCATTCCACCACATCCCAAAGATGCTCTGGAATTCATTGTCATGTTCAAGTAACCAATTTGAAATGATTCAAGCTTTGTTACATGGTGCATTATCCTGCTGGAAGTAGCCGTCAGAGGATGGGTACATGCTGGCCATAAAGGGATGGACATGGTCAGAAACAATGGTCAGGTACGCCGTGACATTTAAACGATGCCCAATTGGCACTAATGGGTCTAAAGTGTGCCAAGAAAACATCTCACAAACCATTACACCACCCCCGACTGTCAGGACTTCTCAGGTTCTGAACTCAAACGCAAACCAAGACAACGTGGGTGGTGAAAGAACAGGTAGGTATTTTTTTGGAGACAAAACAAAATGGCAATGGTAACGTCAAACGTGAAGACAGGTGTTTCCGTGGTGTGAAAAGCTGATGGCGGTGAAGAACATGTTGGGAGGTGGGTACAGGTGGATGGTAGTCTTGATGAAGTAGTGGATGGTCCTAGTTGCCAGGCAGGGGTGGAGAGGATTCCAGGGGTGGAGGCACTGCAGATAGAGGAACGGGAACCAGTTAACAAAACACACAACAAGAGCTTCAACGCAACAGAGACTGACTAGCACGCAAGCACAACATACGAGTATGGCTAACGATCCGGCAAAAACTGGATGTCAGTTCACAGTTTAAATGGTGTGGTGATGGTAATCAGGACCAGGTGGGTTAATTGCTGAAGGGAAACAGGTGAGAGCAGGTTCAGGAGATCCTGGAATCCCCTCCTTGCAATCGTTGCCCGGCAACCGGAACAGGGTGCGTTCAGGAACACAACACACAACCACACAAGACAGACAGGAAAAACACACTCAAGGGGGTGGGTCAGTGACATCGACAGCCTGCACAGTGGAAACAAGGCATGATGGATCCATGTTCTTATTCTGTTATGCCAAATTCTGACTCTACCATCTGAAGGTCTCAACAGAAATCGAGACTCATCAGACCAGGCAACATTTTTCCAGTCTTCAACTGTCCAATTTTGGTGTGCTCTTGCAAATTCTCTTTTTCCTATTTGTAGTGGTGATGAGGTGTACCCGGTGGGGTCTTCTGCTGTTGTAGCCCATCCGCCTCAAGGTTATGCATGTTGTGGCTTCAAAAATGCTTTGCTGCATACCACGGTTGTAACAAGTGTTTATTTCAGCTTGAAGCAGTCGGCCCATTCTCGTCTGACCTCTTGCATCAACAACAGTGTTGGGGAAGCTACTCTGAAACTGTAGTTTAACAATCTACAAGCTAGTTGTAAGTTATTGGAGTTAAACTACTGTCAAGTTACTTTTTTGAAAAGGAGTTAGCTACACTACAAGTTACTATCAAAAAGTAGCTAGCTACATTGAAACTACTTAGATTTTTTTTGAACGATGTATGTTATAAATAACTGAATAAGTGCCACGGAAAAATCTCCAGGCCTACACACACACACAAACTCACACACATGTACAGATACACCTCCCACACCTGATCCCCCGCCTTCGCAGCTTCATACTCGCCAGCCTGATAAGACGGGTCTGTGGATAGCGCCTACGAAGGCTGCAGTCCAAGATGTCTGCCTGTCTGGCTGGTTTCCTGATTTCCCTTTTCCCTCACCCACCACCCCTGTTGCGAGTCTTGTTCAGAGTGTACTGACTGTGCTAATGTTGCTGAGGTGTTTTTTTTTCATGTTACCACACTGTACCCCCGAAGGGGCATAATATGGGGCTGCTCTTTTTTTCCCCCTCATCTTTCCTCATGTAATGCTGTATTGTTTTTCTAATCCTGTCTTCCTGTCCTGTTACCTGATGTGTGTGATGTTTTGTTATGGACAGGTTGATGGCTAATTTCACTAGTACTTGTGACTATGTGACAATAAAGTTGAAAGTTGAGTTGAAAGTTGATATTAAGTGAAATATTTTCTGTTTAAAACAATGCAATACAATTATGATTTCAAAGAGTATTGTTTTATTACACACAATGCTCAAATATCTCAGACTGTCAGGCTTTACTTGTCGTTTCCTTGAGAGAAATAATCTAGGACAAAAAGCCATGGGTAATTTGTTGTTTCTCCATCCTCCGATTCTGCTGCCATGTCTTGCTCCATCATGAATTATATAGCATGGATATGTCGAACTTGAATTGACAACCCACTTCTATACGTCAGTGAACCATAAGCCGCAAGACAAGTGATTAAACAACAGGTGGCGATAATGCACACATTTTGTTTGTAATCTAATAAGAAGAAGCTGCGCTGCTTCATTCATGACAGGCTCGACAAAACATGGACAAAACACAATGTAGCTTTTGCTCATGCTACACAGCTACTTGTGGCAAAAATTAGTTCGCTACTGGAAAAGCTACTCTGTTTAAAAGCAACTGAGCTACTGCCAAGCTACTGAAAAATGTAGTTAAGTTAGTAGCGTCGCTACTTGTAGTTAACTACTCCCCAACACTGATCAACAAGGCATTTTCGCACACAGGACTGCCGCATACTGGATGTTTTTCCCTTTTCACACCATTTTTTGTAAACCCTAGAAATGGTTGTGCGTGAAAATCCCAGTAACTGAGCAGATTGCGAAATACTCTGACCGGCCCGTCTGGCACCAACAACCATGCCACGCTCAAAATTGCTTAAATCACCTTTCTTTCCCATTCTGACATTCGGTTTGGTGTTCAGGAGTTTGTCTTGACCAGGACCACATCCCTAAATGCATTGAAGCAACTGCCATGTGATTGGTTGAGTAGATAATTGCATTAAGGAGAAATTTGACGGGTGTTCCTAATAATCTTTTAGGTGAGTGTATATATATTCCTTGTTGGAAGCTCCGCAACATCTTGGACAAATCTGTGGGGTGACGAGGGGTTCATCCAACCACATATTGCCCAAGCTGCTGATTCTTTTCGCACCTTTCACCCAACATGGAAAGCTTTAGTCAGATCATGAATGGGATGATTACGTTCACTGACTATACTTCTGCGATTTAATTTACAGGTGCCAATTATCTGATATATCTAACCAAAACCCCAGGCAGCCCTATGACAATTTGCACTTCCTCGTGCAGGAGGTCCTGGCAAAGTCAGAGAACCCATAGTCAGACTCAAACCACATTAAAGTAAATTTGCCTTTAAATAAATACCAACCATGTTGAGTTCTATTCATATATTTTTTAACACATTATTACACCTTAGTTTTGGGGAGATTCATTCAGAATTGTTAAAATTGAGATTAAACATTTAGAAGGCTTTTCATCATAGTTTCTGTTGTGCAGGAATTTTCCTGTAACAACATGATGATTCAATGAAAACACACAATCTCTACACCTGGTACCTAAACAAACTGACATGTTTGAATTAAAATTAAGTGTTTGATCCCTTTTAATTCAGGTCTGCAGGTGAACATGTCTGCTACCACTGTAACAGAGGGAGGCAGAGTGACACTGACCTGTATCACCACATGTAATCTGATTGGTAGCACCTACATCTGGTACAAGAACAGACACCTTATTAACAACAATACAAGTCTGTACCTGAACCCAGTCAGCAGTATGGATGCAGGCAACTACTCCTGTGCTGTTAAAGGCTTTAATGATCTACGCTCTCCTGAAGAGACTCTCATTGTCTTATGTGAGTATTTTAATTTCACTTTAAATAGTAACATTATTTAGATCCTTAATGCATGAGCTTATATTATTTCTGTCATCCAGATGGCCCAAAAAACACCTCAGTGTCAGTCAGTCCATCTGGTGAAATAGTGGAGGGCAGTTCAGTGACTCTGACCTGCAGCAGTGATGCCAACCCACCGGTGGACAATTACACCTGGTACAAGAAGAATGTAGCCTCACCAAAAGCATCAGGACAGAGTTACAGCATCACTAACATCACATCTGAGGACAGTGGAGAATATTACTGTGAGGCAAAAAATTTGGTTGGAAGCCAGAATTCCACATTTTCTATGATAAATATAGCAGGTAAGATCAAGTTATTATTTTATGTAATCAGTTGTCACAATAAAATAAAAAAACTTATTACCACATCATCAACATTAACATGATACAGTGAGGAAAGTAACTGATTGCTCTGCCAAAGAGTTGATCAAACATTTGTTTAAAGTCGAGCTACAAAAGCAGTATCAACAATCACATGAACTCCAATTTACCCTTGATTCAAAAAGGTGCTGAAAGCATTCTTTATAAATGTTGGCCCATATTGATAGGATAGCATCTTGCAGTTGATGGAGATTTGTGGGATGCACATCCAGGGCACGAAGCTCCCATTCCACCACATCCTAAAGATGCTCTATTGGGTTGAGATCTGGTGACTGTGGGGGCCATTTTAGTACAGTGAACTCATTGTCATGTTCAAGAAACCAATTTGAAATTATTCGAGCTTTGTGACATGGTGCATTATCCTGCTGGAAGTAGCCGTCAATGGATGGGTACATGGTGGCCATGAAGGGATGGACATGGTCAGAAATAATGCTCAGGTAGGCCGTGACATTTAAAAGATGCCCAATTGGCAGTAAGGCGCCTAAAGTGTGCCAAGAAAACATCCCCCAAATCATTACACCTCCACCACCAGCCTGCAAAGTGGTAACAAGGCATGATGGATCCATTTTTTCATTCTGTTTACGCAAAATTCTGACTCTACCATCTGAATTTCTCAACAGAAATCGAGACTCATCCGATTCTGGTGTGCTCTTGCAAATTGTTGCCTCTTTTTCTTATTTGTAGTGGAGATGAGTGGTACCTGGTGGGGTCTTCTGCTGTTGTAGCCCATCCGCCTCAAGGTTATGCCTGTTGTGGCTTCACAAATGCTTTGCTCCATACCTCGGTTGTAACAAGTGGTTATTTCAGTCAAAGTTGCCCTTCTATCAGCTTGAAGCAGTCGGCCCATTCTCCTCTGACCTCTAGCATCAACAAGGCATTTTCGCCCCCAGGACTGCCGCATAGTGGATGCTTTTACCCTATCACACCATTTTTTGTAAACCCTAGAAATGGTTGTGCGTGAAAATCCCAGTAACTGAGCAGATTGTGAAATACACTGACTGGCCCGTCTGGCACCAACAACCATGCCACGCTCAAAATTGCTTAAATCACCTTTCTTTCCCATTCTGACAGTCAGTTTGGTGTTCAGGAGATTGTCTTGACCAGGATCACACCCATAAATGCATTGAAGCAACTCCCATGTGATTGGTTGAGTAGATCATTGCATCAAGGAGAAATTTGACGGGTGTTCCTAATAATCTTTTAAGTGAGTGTGTATATAAATAAATAAATATATCAAAAAAACAATGAATGAATCGAAAAAATAAAAAAGCCCTACCCTTCTATTGTATTTGCTTTTTCAAGATCTTATAGACACAGATAGTGTGCCAAATGTTCGTTTAATTAGGCTGCGTGTTTGTGTGTTTTCGATTAAACAGCATTTCACACACTGTTGCTGGCATCAAATGGTGTCATCCTCAGCCATGTCTTTAACGGATAGTGTTGTCCCCTTCACAGCCACTTATCCAAGGCGGGATTCCCAAAGTATGCCATATATGAGTCTTGGCTTGAGCCAGGGTAATTCGAAAAGACATGGGTGATTTTACTATTAGCATTGCAAATGAGTTGCATGTTGATTGAATGGGTTCCCTTGTGGTTGATGTATATCAATGCAAATAATTAATTCTGAATAATTTGGTTAAATGTGAAAACTAGATGTCTGCATATTTTTTCACATATTCGGACACTACAATGATTTCCCTCGTGTGGTAATGTTTTTACTTCTAATTATGTATTGTAATAATAGGAACTGCTGCATTTGTGTAGATGAGAGGAGCAAAGTGTATGCGCGTTGTGCACACGCTACATTATGGTCAAGCATGGGCCCTTAATATAGCGTCTGAATAATACGCCACTGACTTTTAACCAGGTTTTTCCTGGTCAGTGGTGGAATTGTTTTTGGGAACTGCAAGATAGCACCAGGAAACGTTTGCCCCGGAACACGCCTCTTCTTTTTGCTGAACCTCACAACAAACACAAGTTCATTCCCTAATTCACCAATTCCCTAATTCCCTAATTTACCATAGGGAAAAGTCCCCTATGCGTCGGGTGCAAGATAAGATTGATACATGCGCTGGTGTAAAAAGTAAATTGCGCTGGTGTAAGATAGGGCTCAATGTGTTAAATATGGGCTTAGTGTAGGTTATCATGCAGTTTAAAAAACACATATTGCAAGACAGCCCTGCCTGGTTGGATGATGACCGATTTATATTGTGTTTGCTGTGTCTTCCTTTATGCACTTAAATCTACCCAATCATGAATTGTATTTAAATGCCTCTATCTTGTTTAAAGTTGTGGATGTTACTTGTCTCAGAGCCTCGTGCTGTATTTCATGCCAGTTTTCTGGTTAGCTTATTTTGCTATAATAATATTTTTGTGTGCGTTCATGCTTTCTTTTCTTCTATTTCTGAGTTTTGCGCGCCATGCGCGTCTTTGCTCTCCATTGGGTCGCAATAAAATCCATTGCACTTCACATCTGCCTCTTGCCTAAATCAGTCGTTTTCCTACATTCATAAAGAGAACAGGTTGCTGCTGTTGGTTAATGGATACAGACAAAGAGTAGTTCAAAAACAATTTTATCCATATTAATCAAATATATCAACGCACAATTTCTGAGAGCATTTCAATTGACTAATTTTAATCATATCATGACTTTCTCCAACATTTGGGCAGCCCAATTACTAAATGTCTGCCTTGCTTGAATTCACAGGAAGGCGCTCTTGTTGCTTCCCCCAATACCATTTGCATTTTAACACAGTTGACCACTTGCAGTGAGCTTCAAAGCATCCTGCATTCCTTAAGTCAAACAAAACCTTTTGTCTCCAAGAGATAATTCAATCCAATTGTGTCTTTGTATAACTCTGCAGCAGATCAGAAGAGTCCAATCCAATGTCCCCTCCCTATTTTATTTGCATTTTCAAAGCATACACACATTGCAAATACATATGCAAAGTGGCACTGTAATTGTATTTTCAATACCATGAATCTTTTCTTCTATCTTTTAGGGACACAGCCATCATATTTGACACTAATTATAGTGGTCATACCAGTGGTGCTGGTGGTTCTGATCATGTGTCTCTGTGGATTAATCTGCTTCAGGTTAGTGCTTATTCATATGTTCTTCTTTAAATGAGAACAGCTTCTTGTTTGCAGCAACGACCCGTTGAGAAGTTAAGTGGATGAGAGCCAATTGAAAGCTGGGGATGATTGGTTGCCATGATGGTATTAAGGCCAGATTGGAAATGAGTCCATGACACCAGGGTTAACACACCTACTGTTATGAATAATGCCATGGGATCTTTTAGTAACCACAAAGAGTCAGGACACCAATTTAACATCCATTCGAAAGATGGCACGCTACGCAGGGCAGATTTTCTTGTCACTGCCCTTTTGCATCAGGAATGATATTTAGACCAGAGGGAAGAGTGCCCCCTACTGGCCCTCCAACACAACTTCCAGCAGCATTGTTCTCCCATCCAGGGATTATCCAGGCCCAACGCTGCATAGCTTTAGAAGCAAACCAGTAGTGGAATACAGGATGCTTTTCTGCATATGTTCTCTTTAGTGCTTGGAGTTTTAACTGATTTCAGTTTTATTCATGGCTTAAGTACTTTTGTCAAAACTGAATTTACAATTTGAAAACAATTAACAAGCAAACAAAATATGGCCAAAATGACACGTTGTATTAGCAAAATGCAAATACCTCAATGGAATGGATATATAATATATTATTTAAATGTGTGAATAAAAACAATAATTATCATACAGTACTACCATATTGTATTTCCAAGTTTGAAGGCAAGTGATGACATAGTAATGTACATTGTAATTTTATGAGTTCTACCCAGGTCGTTGCTGCAAATTAGAACGAGTTCTCAGACAACTTACCTGGTTAAATGAAGCAGTGGTTCTCAAATCTCCTGGGGGACCCCCAGCCATGCCATATATTAGATGTATCCCAGAGCTAGCACACCTGAATCAACTTGTCAACTAATCAACTAGCCCTTACCTGCTTGAATCAGGTGAGCTAGTTCAGGGCTACAACAAAACTGTGATATGGCAGAGGAGAGGTTTGAGAACCACTTGGAATATACAGTACATAAACATAGTACACATTGTTTTGGTGACCATTTTGGTTTAACAACTTAAAAAATATATATATTTATCCATCCATTTTCTCTTAAATAAAACAGGAAAAATAGGAAGAAAAAACCAAAATCCATCTCTGACACAATAGACAAAGCTGATGATGGGAAGGTGAGTCTTCAGGAATAGATGTACAGACTCTCTGGTATTTCGTTATGGCCTACTTCCACTACTCATGTTGTCTGTTATTTTTCCCCATCAGAGAGACTCCATTCCTGTGTATGCAATCTCAAACATCACCACATCTACTGCAGCACAGACAACAGAAACAGACAACCAGGAAGACATTCAATATGCCAGTGTTCAGTTCTCATCCTCCAAGAACAAGGAAGTACCTTTGTACTCCAGCGTCCAACTGTCTCAACCACAGAAACAGGAAGAGGAGGCTCAGTACGCTGCTGTGAATTTCAGCAGCCCAAGTGCTGCCACCTGGTGAGCATATTTAAAGTCATGCATTAAGGCCATTACAAACTGCTTCTTATTGCAGGACTAACCTGGACAACTCTGGATAACTACCAACCTGTAGGTTACCCCATCTAGTAAAATGGATTGTAATAAGTCCATATGAATCAACTATCAAACAGCACTGATATTTTTTAGTAAATTAAAATGATGAAAAACAATACAATTGTTTTGTTAAGTCCTTGTCGTGAGGAAAGTGTTCTAGGCTCAAATGCACTGTGCGCAATTGTGATGGTTTTTCATCAGAGTGTTGTGCTTTACTGCACATATCACATGTTGGATTGTGTTTTCATCTATTACCAGCCAGCTTGAAAACAGACAAAGTCAGGCTATATCGGAGGAGAATGTAATGATGGTTTTGAAGACATGTTCATAATCAAGATTTGGTGTGATGTGATGATGGTTTAAAAGATGAACTGAACTGGAATTTTATGTAAAGGTGATATAACAGACTTAATTTTTTCTTCTCATTGGTACAATGATTAAAATGGCTAAATTTTTAAAAGGGATAAACTGGTATGTTGAAAGTATTTCAACAATCAGCTATGTCACTGGTATGGTAAACTACTCAGCCATAGCAGGTAATGAGTCTGAGGCTAACTGACATGGCCTATGTTGGGTTTATACTGTATTGTCCCTGGGTGCAGTAATGAATGGTATAGGGCTAAGGAAGCTGGGGTTAAAATAAATGTCCACAGTCAACCTTTGACAACGAAACCAGCACCTCAATTCATGGCTAGCTGCCTTAAAACTGGCTAGCCCTCCGACAGCCCCTGAATTTCATGTCTGTATCGAGCATCTTTTAACGACAGACAATTTAGAGAACTGTACTTTCAACACAACAGTATCACTGGTGAGGGTTAAGTCCAGCAGACTGAAACCTGAAGACATTTCATCATTGTTTGACTTTTCAGGCTACAGTACAAGGCAGAGAGATAGACCAACAGAAAGTAACACCGCCGTCACTATCTGCCATAGGGAAAGGGCGCTGAAACACTCAAGTCAGGCAGAGGACAGTTTAGCTGTTATCCAGCAATGCTAGCAAGTCTACTAAGCAAAGGGCTGGATGTAACGTTGTTGTCACATACACAGAACACGTACATATTCACATACACGCACAAATAATGCCTAATGTGTAGGCTTTATAGCGTTTAACAAAACTGAGACTGACACTGGACATTAATTGAAAATGAATCACAAAACCAAGCTAGATACAGTACCAAACGATCCAACGTAGGGGAAAGGGCTATCAGCTAAACACGTTAGAAGCACTCATTTCAAACTACAATCTAGCACTCCGACCATAGACTGTATAAATTAAGCATGACTGACAATAACACAGATCGATAATAATGCGTTTACTAGCTGCTATCTAAACCACCGCGGCTCTGTAAACAGAATCCAATGTCCCATTCTATCCACCCTGAAGCTAGCTGCTGTTCACCGTCCCAGGGCAGATTGTTGATGCAGAGGGAGTTCAACTCTCAGAAATAGCTGCTAGCTCCATAGTAAGAGGTATCTGTGCAATATCCATCCATGCAATATCCATCAACAACCACAAAGAAAAAGTCTGCCAACTCTGAACTAGCCTAACGTAAACAGCAAAACTCACAAATCCTCTGTGCAGGTAACTTCTCAAGTGACCCCATTGGATGAATTCGTCCAATCACATTTTCCATTTACATCAACAAGTGGGACACAATCATGAAGTGGAATGAAATTCATTGTATATTTCAAACTTTTTTAACAAATAAAAAACTGGCAAATTGGGCGAGCAAAATTATTCAGCCCCTTTAATTTCAGTGCAGCAAACTCTCTCCAGAAGTTCAGTAAGGATCTCTGAATGATCCAATGTTGACCTAAATGACTAT
The DNA here is from genome assembly GCA_016801145.1 of Umbra pygmaea. Taxonomy (NCBI): domain Eukaryota; kingdom Metazoa; phylum Chordata; class Actinopteri; order Esociformes; family Umbridae; genus Umbra; species Umbra pygmaea. The sequence continues at coordinate 7,904 of JACXGM010018207.1, read as the reverse complement.
TGATGATAAATAGAATCCACCTGTGTGTAATCAAGTCTCCGTATAAATGCACATGCTCTGTGATAGTCTCAGAGGTCTGTTGAAAGCACAAAGGGCATCATGAAGAACAAGGAACAACCCAGGCAGGTCCGAGATACTGTTGTGGAGAAGTTTAAAGCCGTATTTGGATACAGAAAGATTTCCCAAGCTTTAAACATCCCAAGGAGCACTGTGCAAGCGATAATATTGAAATGGAAGGAGTATCAGACCACTGCAAATCTACCAAGACTCGGCCGTCCCTCTAGACTTTCAGCTCATACAAGGAAAAGACCGATCAGAGATGCAGCCAAGAGGCCCATGATCACTCTGGATGAACTGCAGAGATCTACAGCTGAGGTGGGCGAGTCTGTCCATAGGACAACAATCAGTCGTATACTGCATAAATCTGGCCTTTATAGAAGAGTGGCAAGAAGAAAGACATTTCTGAAAGATATCCATAAAAAGTGTCATTTAAAGATTGCCACAAGCCACCTGGGACACACACCAAACATGTGGAAGCACTTGATCTGGTCAGATGAAACCAAAATCAAACTTTTTGGCAATATTGCAAAACGTTATGTTTGGCGTAAAAGCAACACAGCTCATCACCCTGAACACACCATCCCCACGGTCAAACATGGTGGTGGCAGCATCAAGGTTTGGGCCTGCTTCTCTTCAGCAGGGACAGGGAAGATGACTAAAATTGATGGGAAGATGGATGGAGCCAAATACAGGACAATTCTGGAAGAAAACCTGATGGAGTCTGCAAAAGACCTGACACTGAGACAGAGATTTGTCTTCCAACAAGACAATGATCCAAAACATAAAGCAAAATCTACAATGGAATGGTTCACAAATAAACATATCCAGGTGTTAGAATGGCCAAGTCAAAGTCCAGACCTAAATCTAATCGAGAATAATTTTGCACGCCCAATTTTTCAGTTTTTTATTTGTTAAAAAAGTTTGAAATATCCAATAAATTTCGCTCCACTTCATGATTGTGTCCCACTTGTTGTTGATTCTTCACAAAAAAATATAGTTTAATATATTTATGTTTGAAGCCTGAAATGTGGCAAAAGGTCGAAAAGTTCAAGGGTGCCAAATACTTTCGCAAGGCACTGTATATATAACCTAAGAAATTTGTTTGTGAGCTTTAATTTCAATTTTGAGGCACTTGTGTACAAGACTTGTAGCTCACATAATGAGGTTTAATGTTTATTTCTATTATAGCTAAATTAAAACGAAAACATTAGATAGATTCCTGAGATTTCAAGCTTTCTGTACATATAAGACATGTATATATAACTTGAAAATTGGACTTATGAACTGTGAATCTAGTCCAGTTTTTGGGGGTGGTGGGGGGCAACATCTCCCGCCGGCGGGATAGTGATTCTTAAGTAGTTAGTATCTTTACAGCAAATCACAATAACTGATCTTGCATTGTTTCTTCAACACTTGTGGACTTGTAACAAGAGTTTTGATTGGTCTGAGTTTTCTAGGCAGGCAGGGCAGTCAAATTACATTAGGTCTCATGCATAGCTTATTTGATGGTATTTTATGCCTTTTTCCAAAAAGTGGCCCATGTTTGCTGACTTCACCCTACTGTTGCTAGGCAAACGGGCTCTAGAGTGCATATTGTATCGCAACACGCACATCGTACCAGCCCTAGAATATGGTGCTATTTTGAAATTAATATATTTTTTATTTATGTTTTTCACTTTTTAGACCAGCAGCACAAGCAGCTGCGGAAGACATCTTTGAACACAACAAGACCTGAACACAACAAGACCTGAACACAACAAGACCTAAACACAATAAGATCTGAATGCAACAAGACCTGAACACAAAAAAAAGGAACACAACAAGACCTAATGGTCTGTTCTCATGTTGATATATAACAAAGTCATACAAAACGAGAAATTCGTACATGTGTACATTTCCGGAGTCATGGAAACGTAAAGCTTTGTACGGTTATGAAACATCAGTTTACCTTAACCTTACCCTAAACTTAACCTCACTAACCTAGCATGTTAAACCTGAACTAAACATCCCATAATTACTGTACATTGTAACCAATTGGTCTATTCTTGGAACTGTTCCATTAGAACAGCCACTCAATACGTATGAAAGTTCACATTTGAATGTAATACAGCAAAACTTCCAGTACGTATGGTTACCCACGTATTGCCATTAGAAAAGCTAGGACCAAAATAGTGTAAGACCTGATCACAGCAAGAATAGAACACAAGACCTGACCACAACAAAACATGAAAACATACATATTTACAACTATATTTGCCATAATTGGTGTTGGGGTCCTTGTTGGTTATTTCAGATTAGTAAATTATCTTGATAGTTATTACTACACTGCAAAAAATACTGTCTTAAAAATCTTGTTCCTGTAACGGCTTGTTCGAAGCAGGAGAGGCAAGTGTGGTTAACTCATCTTTATTCACTTCAGCAAATAGGAATGTTACTGTACATATTGTAAACAAAACCACAGCAAACAGGTATGCTAAACTAACACACTCAGTCTAACTAAACTTATAGACAATCCTATTAGCAGAGCATCCACACATGCAAAGATCACAGTAGTAACAATAACCACCACGAAGGCTAGATCTCCAGATGATTATATATTCCCTTAATGAACATTCTGAACCCAGGTGCACCAATTCACAGGTGTGCGTAATAAGACCAGTCTGCTAATATGCGGGCTCCCGGACAGGGTTCCCTAATAGACTGGAGTGTCCGATCTTTAGACAGTAGAGGACATTAGACCAGTTCTGACATTTCCGTTGGCAAAAAAGTACATTTATCTTGTATTGGGGATATTATTTTGTAGTTATTTTTGTATTGTCATTTTTTTGCAGTGTAATCTCAAATTGCCAAGCATTTCACCTTGTACAAAAGTGACCTCACCTTGTCTCAGACATGTACCACCAATCACATTACCATTAAACATGAAGTTGTGGGCATGAGAGGCACTGATCCATTTGCTTGTTGTTTTTTCTGTTCTCTGTAGGGTTGTGTTTCTCAACCTGTGGCCCGTGGGCCTATACTGATTATTTAATATAGGTTATTTATGTGAGGCCTGTTTGAATTGTTCATAGCTTGACAGCAAGGGGGAGCAGGATGGAAAGATGGGAGGAGACAGAGGAGGAGAAATCCACAGCAATGTTATGTTATCAATGTTATTAATGTTATTAACAACCTGTAACTGTTTATGTTCAAGAGGAATAGAAGATGATGATATGAAGACAGAATGAAAGAGTGGTCAACTTATGCGTGATTCTCAGCAGCCTTTATTTCACAGTTTTCTTTTGGTCAGGGTGAGCAGCATATGCATGTAAATGCTTATTCAGTAATACCAATAGCTTCCCTATTTGTGCTCAGTAGAAAGATTAAGAAGTAAAAAGAGGAGGAAGTCATAGTGACACTTTGAATCAGCGGCAGTAAAATTAACTTTTTCACTCTTTTATTTTATATTATTGTTTAAATGTGCCTGGGATAGGCAAATTACCACTTGCTATAATGTGGAGCGAAAAGATAGATTTCTGAATATAACAATGTGTTTTACCTGGCTCTCAGGGAGGTAAATAGAGATACAGTATGATATTGTCACCCCTCAATCATAATCTTATATTAGTTCGCTAAATTCTTACTTTAAATTCACACTCATTGGTGAACTTTTTTGAAACTGACTGAGTGCTAATGATATTGATATAATTGTATATGTGTGGGGATATGTGAATGGAGTTATAGACCTTGACTCAGTAAGGGGTGCTTCTGTAGTAACAGCACTAGCTTAAGTGGTTATTTAAAAAAAAACATTTTTGCTTATTAGATCCTTGAGTTTTTTATTTTCTTGCTGTGGTTGGATGCATTGTTACTTTCAATTAACCAATCGCAGTAGAGATTAGAGTAGGGTTGTTAATAGAACACATCTGCATACACCTGCAAGTATGCACACACACATGCACATACTGTATACTAGAGGTCAACCCATTATAACCTTTCAAGGCCAATATCGATTTCTGATTATTGGGAGATCAAAAAATCTGATTATGATTTATCGGCAGATTATTTAAAATGTTTACAATCATATTTATCTATGCAGTAAATCATATTTTAATAATGGTCATAGTGTAACGTTTCCCAGTTCGCCTTTCCTGGAAACTGCCACTTCCCTAGTCTACACTACTCAGAACTACAATTCCCATTCCCCAGTTCTTCTTCCTGTGGACAACAGCTTCCCTAGTCAGGTCTCCAAAGAACTACATTTCCCATACCCGGACACGATTAGCCTAATTCCCCACACCTGCTCACTCCAGGTAGTATTTATGTCACACACCTATCCTTGCCTCTTTGCGAGGTATTATGATTCTTCTGTTCCTGTACCATGTTATAAGCAATCCTGCCAGCTCTTCTTATGCCTAGGTGATCCTACGTTGCCACTTTGCCTGTGAGTACTGTAGTCTGTTTTTGTTTGTTCATATATTACATTCCCAGTACTCAAGTCTGTTTTTTTGTTCTCTGCCCTGCGTCTCTTTTGTTTGTAGTTATTCCAGTATAGGCGCTTCTATGTGTGTTCAGGTAACGTTTTGCTTTGTCCTTTGAGTAGTAAACCTTTAACTCTTTTTGTTTAATAAATATTTTATATGTAAGACTTGCTTTGGACCTGTTTGGGTTGTTACACATGCCTGGCAGCCCTAGCATTACACATAGTACGTTATATACAATAACTTTGCCTATAAAATCTGTTTTCTTAAACAAAAGGCACACATATCTGACGTAATTACCAGACACACTTGATAAATATCTTGATTTGCTTGATTATAACATTGGCGATGTTAATCAATAGGAAATGCAGGTTAGAAATAATAAACTGGCTTAGATTCTTTTGTTACTATACATGACCAAAAATGCTATTTATTTGAATTGACGGAGTTTGGGTTTCTACTGATGTATCTAAAGATTGCTGTAATTAACATTTTACTGCATTCCCACTAGAAGTAATATGCTATTCTTTTCTATTTTGTTTATTTTTTAGAAGACAACATCTACCATAATAGCTTAGTCTCTCTGGGAGGATTTCTGTCATTCACTAGTTTGAATCTAACTATTCTTTCCTGTCATCTGCAATAATCTCTAACCAATATACAATGAAGAAAATATAAACTATATAAATGCAACACTTTTTTGTTTTTGCCCCCATTTATCATGAGTAAAACTCATCTAAAACTCACCTAAAACTTTTTCTATGTACACATAAGACCTATTTCATTCAAATATTGTTCACTAATCTATGTTAATGAGCACTTCCCCTTTGCTGAGATAATCCATCGACCTCACAGGTGTGGCACATCAAGATGCTGATTAGACAACATGATTATTGCACAGGTGTGCCTTAGGCTGGCCACAATAAAAGGCCACTCTAAAATGTGCAGTTTTATCACAGCACAATGCAACAAATGTTGCAAGGGTTGTTTTGAGGGAGTGAAACTGACTCCCATGCAGTGATTTGAAGCCAAAACAGGTGGATTCAGCACTGCGGTCAGTTCCGCAGCCTAAGGAATCACTGCATGCATTTCCTCATGGTTTTCTATCTAATTGTAACAGTAGAGGATGTGCTTATTCCAAAAACATATTGGCCATAATCAGCAAGCAAAAAGGCTGATTAATAATTATTTTGAAATCTGGCCAAATTAATCAGCCAATTCAATCAATCGGCCTCTACTGTATACATACATTAAAATAATGATATTTCATTTATTCATCTTTTATAAATGATTAATAACTATAATTATTTACATACATTTGCTATTAAATATCAAGCCCTTTAAATTAAATTTGAATTGAGTTTGATTATCAATAAATATCTTAATAGCATTTCTGCAATTTCAGATGTTAAAACAGCACATATCTTACTAGTGTTTTTACTTCCATAGCAGATATGTATACCCCATCAGTTTGCAATATCTGATTTTATTTATAGTAGAAATGTTGCATGTGCAAATTCTAGAAAACAAATTCAAGCTTGGCTTGGGAGACATTTAGGACTCTGAGAAATGTACAGTTGAGGTCAGAAGTATACATACAGTTCTGCTCAAAACTGCATAACCTTGGAGATAGATGCACCACTTTTAAAGAAAACATGAGTGAGCAGGCAAAACTGTTTCCTTTTATTTCTCATGGGAGTCAAGTGTCGAGCCTTATTAGTGTTTTAAAAATAGCAATTTTGATGCTATCATAGTTGTGCCCCTAACACTCCCATTCAAAAGGTCATTTGACCGATAAACTGTAACAGTATCCCCTGGGGGGTTTGCATTTATGTCCTTTTTGTAACAGATTCCACACTGGGAGTGCAATAAAATCGGTTTTAATGGATACTCAACATACACCAGGTATGAATTACAATTACAAGGACGTAACAGACAGGCCAGGTTCGGTACACAGACAGGGCAAATAGACACAATCCACAATCCCTTAGGCAGTAAAGGGGACAGGCAGGGGTCTATACACAGAGCAGGCAGATGCAGTACAGACTTGAGATCCAGGAGAATAATCACAGGCTATTCCTGGGGAAAGACATGTAGATCTTATTGAGTTATACAGAGTTGTGTGAATGCCACAGCCTGAGTCGCTTCCGGTCGCTGCTCCTGCGGCAGACTATGCTTCCCCCGTCTATGCTTAGTTTTTCTTTTAGATTTTATCTTTCTTTTATATGATACTGTTATGTTATTTTTTTAGACTTTTTATTGCTAGTTTTTAGACTCTACGATGGACGTTAGAAATTGCTGGTTGTTGCTGCTTTACATATACCTATTACAATCCTTGGAAAATCGAGGGTGTTATGCCGTGAGAGTTTGTTACTCGTTTGCTGAAATGAAAGAATTTGGAGCTGGCCTGGAAAAGCGGCGGAGTGGGTCATTGACTACCTTGGCGGATTTCCATGAATTTCCGAAAGAGATAACTAGACGCAGGAGAGGTAAGTCGGGCAGAGTTTTAAAGAGACTTAAATCACAGAGATGCAGGCCCTACATTCCGTCTATGATTATGGGCAATGTGCAGTCCATTGGGAATAAAATAGATGAACTACCCAGTAGGCAACACGCAAGCGGGCCACCGGCGGCATGCCTGCTTTTTGCCACCGCGGCCGCTGAGCTTTTTTGCAAAGTGGCTGACCAGCGGCGCGCCGGGGGTAAGCCGCCTTTTTGCCGCGGTCTCCCCACCGGTGGGCCGCTTTTAATAAACAATACCCTGATCAGCGGCGCACCCGCGGCAAGCCGCTTTTTTGCACAGAACCCAGCGGGATGCCTCATACCCCAGGTATTAGGCTTTTTAATATTAATAAATAATATATTCAGATTTCACTTGTATCACAAATGACAACGCATTTAATTAAATCCTTACATTTTATTTTTCAAATAGTGCAAGGGCAAGATGAAGTTGAGAAAACTGTGCATTATTCAGCAACATACAAATATACATGTACAAGTGTATTTAATTAAATCTTAACATTTTTATTCACATTACTTTCAGTCCTCCCCAACAATGCAGATAACACTAGTAATAAAAATAATACTCTAATCAATATAAACAAACAAGAAAGTAAAAAGAGTCACTCCAATGTAGGTAGGTAGTGTCAGGTCAGGTGGCTATGGATGGAGGGCCCTCAATCACTTTCTGTAGTGTTTTGTGGGCAAGGGCTGTGCAGTGGCTGTATCAAGCGGTGACAAGCGTTGTGCTGGTGCCGTGTCATCTGTATTCACGGCAGGTCCCTTGGACCCCCGCGTCGTCTCCTCCCACCTGCGCGGTCAGCTGCCCCTTTCAGGTACCTGGTGACCTGGTTCTGGACAGCCTCGTCAGTGGCATCCCGGGTG
>JACXGM010018206.1:5962-19110 GCA_016801145.1 Umbra pygmaea | reverse complement strand
GTTTTCTTCTTCATTGGCTCCATATATGGCGAGGAAAAGGCTTAAGGTGATTTAATGTACCTAAACAATGATCAATATTAACCACATTTCTCTCTCATATTGCTCATCATAACCACTGAAAATAATTTGGGGGCGCAGATGGCTCAGTGTTTAGGGAGTCAGACTTGTAGTCAGAAGGTTGCCAGTTCGATTTCCGACTCAGCCAAATGTTGTGTCCTTGGGCAAGACACTTTACCCTAATTGCCCCCAGGTCGTTGCTGTAAATAAGAAATTGTTTTTAGTCAACTTACCTGGTTAAGTAAAGGTTAAATAAAATAAAAATAAAATCAACTAACCCAAATTCCAATTATTTTATATTTTTTTATTTTGCTGATCCGAAAAATGATCCGATCCGTGAATCTGATCCGAAAAACGATCCGATCCGTGAGTTTTTTGATCCGTTGCACCCCTAGTAGGAGGAGTATTGATTGTCAAATTTCAGGTTCAACAGCTTAATAGCAAACCACAAATCTCATAAATCACATTTCCATAAAATGTACTAATAAAAATGACTGACTACAAATGTTGTCTCACTCACAAACATTGATCAATTCAATTCATTAAGATTCCATATTGCAATGAGTCTTCTGTGGTGTGAACTAAGTCACATAAAGGAGAAGAGTACAAATCACTACTGTTTGGTGAGGGTGTATGTGTTTAGCAGTGTTAAAGTACAGGACACTCCACTATGACAGCTACATCAGGTGTATGTGTTTAGCAGTGTTAATGTACAGGACACTCCACTATGACAGCTACATCAGGTGTATGTGTTTAGCAGTGTTAATGTACAGGACACTCCACTATGACAGCTACATCAGGTGTATGTGTTTAGCAGTGTTAATGTACAGGACACTCCACTATGACAGCTACATCAGGTGTATGTGTTTAGCAGTGTTAATGTACAGGACCCTCCACTATGACAGCTACATCAGGTGTATGTGTTAATGTGCAGGGTAATAAAGTAATTATGTACCCTGCAGAACAGCCCTCATGTGCTTGTGTCCGTTGAGGAAGCCACTGTGGTTTACTGCTTCCTCAGTGTTTGTTATATATATATATATATATACATACATATATACACATATATATACACATATATACACTTTTTTACCCATCACAGTTTTGTAGAAGTACTGTACAATACTGAGTAAGTTTAAACATTCTTAGTGAATAAATGTTATTCTGAATGTTAAGTTACTCCGTATAACATTTTCCAAAATAAAGTATTCCTCTTTAGACTGGTGTAATGTCATTATTCCCACTGGCCAACATCTATTGTGCACCCCCTCAACCCAACCCTCCCAGACTTACCCATGTCCTGAGGGGGCGATGAAGTAGAGGCAGCAGTGCACTCGGCTGTCAGGCATCTGTCGCCGGTTCACCCGCGACTCAGAGTTCAGGTAATCCTCAAACTTGCTGTCTATGTGATCGATGACCGGCTGCCAGCTGCATGACACGCACATTCACAGGGAGGAAACAACAACAAATCGATGAAATTGATAAAAATCTATTGTTAAAATCTTTGGCAACGAATTTCATTATCAATTAGTTTGGGTCTATGTTGCACGCTGCGTTGCACAGCTGGCTATGCCACTGCAAGAAAAAAACATTTTTAACTGTCTGAGCAAAAACGTAGATATTATGGCAGAACTTCACTTTAAATTCAACAAACGTGTTACGTTCTGTAAAACAGAAATGGCTTGGTGCCGCAGCAACACCTTAATGAGGGAGCACTTGAAAAGAAAACCAAAAGCCACAAAGGAAGAGGACTCAACAGCAGGGTAACTGGTAGTAAATAGCATGCATTTTGTAGTTCTCATTTATCAAATAGCCAGTATTTGCTCATGATCCAGCTTAAACGGTCTATTAAACCTGCACTATGCAACCTTTTCAAAAACTGCAAAGACAATGTTTTGCGACTAGTAAAAGGTTAAGAACTAGCATATTGGATCCAGGAGTTGAAAACAACTTAATAGTAAAATAGCAAAAAATTTACAATATCTAACTAGAAAAAAATGTATATTATGGACAAAATAATGATGTGTATTTTTGGAAATGGGTTATATTGTCCCTGTAATATTCATGTGTTCAGTTATAACAAACATAAGAAAATATTTTAAAATTCAAGGAATATTTGGGCCAAAACTAGAAACGATTGGAAGTTACATAGTGCAGCTTTAAGTCAAATTCACTTCAATATTGCATGACAAGTGTATTCAACTAGCTGGCTAATGTGTGTGGTAGAGCAGACGTGGTAGAATGAACATCTAGCTACTTAACACTAACCGGTAGGGTTTAAGTAAACAAACAGAAAGAGTTCTAGTGCAAAACTAATTTAAAACACAAACCACATCTACAGTATTACAACAGATGCTAACTTTTCTAATAAGTTAAACTATTCACTAAGCGGTTTCGCACAGTAGGAACTCCAGAATCCTTTTCAAAATAAAAGCCTTCTAATTAAAAACAGGAAATCAGTCAAAATAAGCTTAAACAAGTACAATAAATAATAAAGCAATGACATTACTATTCAACTAACAGGCCTATCTTGTCTTTAGGACTAAATCATACATGTGTTTGTTTATTTAGTTCTATAAAAGCTGTTCCTAGAATTGTTTTGTAAACAATTATTGACACCTCAGGTCCTTCTCTAAGCACGGTCAAAAAAAATATTTTGCACATGTTGTATAGCATACATTTAGGTCTGTTATTGATGTGTTTAAATTGTCAATTTGGAATATTTTAATAAAATGGTAATATTTTGGTCTTTATCTGATTCATTGATTATTCAAAGAAATAATAGACAAACTAATCGATTAACCAAATAATAAGTAGTTGCAGCCCTAAAACAAACCAACACATTGAGCCAAAATGGATGACTCACTGCCAGCTGCATGACAGGCACATTCACAGGGAGGAAACAAAGACATTGATCCAAAATGGATGCAAGTTCCTGGGAATATGCTAGGTTCAACAACAATAAAAAGTTTAGAAAATGAAATTATTCCACAAAGAAGATTTTGATGCACTGTTGCTGAATTCTACCAGATTAAGATTGAAAACCAAACTTGACCATGCTATGTTCCCTACAATTTCAATTGTTTAATATTATGCTGCTATTATTCAGTAACAGTCATTCCCAATAAAAAAGCTGGTCATGTTTAAAAGTAGCACAGTGAGTTACGAGATATTACAATTAACCATGTAATGTTGAACCTAGGGAACATGCCTGCAATCTATGAGTGTTTTTAAGCTGTACTGAGCCAAAATTACGGCAGTATCAAATCTGGTTTACCAGTTGCTGTTGTCCACAGCGTCGCCAAAGCCTGGGGTGTCAACTATTGTGAGCAGGAGTTGGACCCCTCCTTCCTTTACTAACACTTTGGATTGTTCCACCTGTAAAACACAGATCACAACTGGTTGTCCCACTGGCTGTATGACAGTAACACAGTGAATAACATCATCCATAAACACAGTGGTAATCATTTGATGCAACCATCACACCAATGTTATTAACATGAACTCAAATGCCCTGTTTGGAGCATAAAGTAAAGACATCGATACAACCATTCACTATAAAATATACATCACTGATGATCTTAGTTCAACTGACACACATACAATATCAGCTTTCTATTCTAAACATAAAGCTGTAAAACACAGAAACACACGTCCATATGATAGGTCATCCCTGGCCTGGACTATAAATGGTTATATTTCCACTGGGCCATCCCAGGGCATCTCATCAAAACAGAGGCGAGGTGAAAGCATTTGTTGTTGAAAATTGAAGTTTCTGGACAACAATGAAAGCCCTGCTGTGATCAGCAAACAACCACTTCCACAAGGGAATATGTTGGCTACTAGACAGCAGGAATTTCACTCACAGGGAAAAAAAACAGCAAAACAACTGAACTAGACACAACTCATCCACAATCAGTCAGCCTAACCTCGTATAGTGAAAACTACTGTACGTGTGTACATGGTATATTCAAGCTCATTTTAGTTTCATGTATTAACACGCAGCTCAGTGTTGTGCCATCACCTAAGTATGCGGAGGAACAGGAAAAACAGCCGAGCAGCTGTCTCCAGACGCTGTTGCACAGAAATATATCAGAAAATGCTCTCTACATTGGAATGTGTTTCAGATTCCAATGCGTAAATACAGAGGCAGACTAGCTTGTCGAATAGTGAGAGAATGCAGGGATGTAAATGTTGTGGGTTTAAATCTACCTGTACAGTCTTTTTTACTCTGTGTGAAGGCCCAGGGTATTCTGAAGAGTACAAGTCTGTTAGGAACAGAGAATTGATCAACGTGGACTTGCCCAATCCAGACTCACCTAGAAGAGGAAGAAATGGTTGAAATCAAACTAGATGTGTTGTATTGTTGATCAAATAGCAGTCAATGAGTATACATGCTACATGCTGCTACAGTAGGGTCGCTAGTAAACCTTTTAAGAGTGAACTCATGTAACTCAAAAAACTATACTGCATATTAGATCCAGTGAGCACAATATCCAGTATCTTTATTAGCAAGACAACATCTGAAGATTCAAGGAAACAGTCAGCCACGTACTGGAAGCATGAACATCTCTTTGCCGGATTGCACGTAAGCACTTAACATTATGGCACTTGATTGATGTCACTGGCGGGGAGTTGGTGGCACTAAACAACATGCATTTTAATCTTGTTCCTTTATTGCCCAATACAGACAGACATTGGAGATGCTCGGCCAGTCCATAAAATTGGACAGGTTGACGAGGTACTTGACCTGAGGTACGCCCACTCAAATGTTTCTGAAGTCATGTTGATCCTAGGAGGACCCAAACTCTTGGAACATGCTTCAGGACCATGTGGACTGGTGACTCCTTCCTGTCTCCACCTCGCTTTGCTGGTGCCCACATCAGTGCTGTTGGTGATCACGTTTTCTGCCTGGTGACTCCAGCTGTACATCTCCAGAGTGCATTCCTATTGTCCCTGCCCAAGACCACTGAACTGTGTTGATGCTAAACAAAGACTGTGGTCAAAGCCCATCTATTCCTATCTCCATTTATGGACACTAATTGAACACTGATAAACAAAGTGACCTTAATTCAATGGGCTGTGTACCTTCAGATCCCCCAACCGGTACACAGACAGAAGAGACTGGCCACTCCCTTGAGTCTGGCCCCTCTCTAGGTTCTTCCTAATTTCCACCTACTAGGGAATTTTTCCTAACCACTCTGCATCACTTCTTGTTGCTTGCTCTTGGGGGTTTTAAGAAGGGTATCTGTCAAAAGACTTTGAGACGACTGCTGTTGTAAAAAGGGCTTTATATAATAAATTAGATTGATTGACACACTGGCTACACTCAGAGAGGTGTTGTGCCAGTCTGCTGTTAAATCTAGCCCTGGTTTACACCCCCGGGCCTGAGGGCAGCTCCTGAGGTCAGGCAAGGGTAGACCGCTCCCCTACTGGAGGCCCCGTGGGCACATTAGGACACTGACTGCTCAAACAAACAAACAAACACACTTGAGAACTTTCAATACAAATTCTACAGCAAAACCTCTTCTTTGTAATGTGTTTTCACTCACAGAGACAGGATTTTAAAATCATTAAAGTTATTGCAGCAATCAGGCTGGCAAAGGCTTTGAGGCATTTTTGGAGCCCAAAAGAGAACTTGGGCAGAATCCAACACATTGCCTTTAAAGGACATTTTATACAGCAGGATAAATCATGGTGACTCGTTAAGACAAACCCTGCTTCTTGGCTAGGCAGACATGTTTAGATGGACAGAGGGAACTCTACCATGTACCAATGATAACCCCATGGCTGGCAGAGCAAGATGGCAAATGTCTGCTACCAAAACACAGGAGCTCTGGTACAACACACACTATTTTTTTAGTGTTTGCTATTATTTGTTGTCCATTTTGGTATGCAGTCACTATTATTTATTACTTCTTTTATTGTCATCTTGTTTTTTTCTCTTAGTCTAAATCGTTTTCAAGTCGATAAATTCCTTGAAAACAAGCTTTTCATGGGACAGCTATTACATGCTGTTTACGGCGCATTTGAAATAAAAATAAGATTTCATAAAGAATCTGCCATTCAGATGAAATGTGAGATGAGCTATTCTTAGCAGCGCAGGACAAATTCTGCTGTGCAGACTACAGGAAATGGTTTGACCCAAAGAAATATTTTCCCTCCAAACAGTGGTTAATTAGCAAATGAAGATCTTGGCTGACTTTCAATCTAAGCACTTCAAAAGATGTTGTGTATTTTTAAACATAGCGTTTTTTATTCTTTTTGTTTTAGTGCAGAGTAAAGTAATCTTCTCTTAAAATAAAACCACTAACACACGTATGCACCTAACTGTGGTCACAGATTGTGAAATGCTAACCTGTATATATAACCTGTATAACTGCTTTGCATAAACTGCAATAACCGAAAACATGAACAATATCAGTGATTGAAGCATGATCAATAAATTAATATGATTTTCTTACCAACAACCATTAGGGTGAACTCAAAGCCTCTCTTCACAGACTTTCTGTACACTTGATTGGGGAGGCTAGCAAAGCCCACATATCCCTCCAGATTCTTTTGTTGCTGGAATGGAACATAACACTTGTCTATACCATCAACCCAGCATATATATTTTCAATAACAGGACTAGAATATTTTTAAAATAGGTCAAAATTATTCTGTTCAATGGGCAAAGAAACATAAGACTTATTGAACAAATCATCAATACTTACAGCTGTTTTGTGTAGAGGCCGGAGGAGAGCACACACACAACACAAAGAAAATAAACAACACAACAAAACCAGTTATTATTGAATCACTCTTATTATGTTTCCACAATTTAATACAGTATGGTCCACTGGCTGGCAGTAGCTTCATCAGAGATTAATATTATGATGGTCCATGTTAGCGAAATTACTACTATTGGTTTTGGCACGGAGAAAGGAATATTAATCACCTGGATGATGCCCCTAGGTTTAGACATGTTCAAGTGAAAGCTTCTGCAACTGCAAAGTCGTTAGATATATGTGATGTCCTTTCATATTTTATTTCATAAAAATAAAACAAATGCATCCTATGAGTGAAAGCAATGCTGTACAGTACACGGAGACAAGAAAAGCATTTTCAGCTGCCGAGTTATATCAACCTTCCCGACAGTGTGAGACTCGTTTCTTTCTCAGCAGTTTGTGGGTGAACTGAAGGAAGTGGTGATAGGTACACATTTGAATATCTCCATGTCGAAACCTTTAGAATCAGTGTAACTTTTTCCAATTCCAAGACAAATTGAAATGCCTGAAAATTAAAGATGCCCATCATAACATTTGTTCATCTATCTGTGAGTGTTACTATAATGGCTGGAGTTCGTATATTTGTACGCTTCCCTTCGAAAAAGCCTGATTGGCTTTTTCCTTCTAGCTGTAATACAGTATTTGCGGTCAATCGCATAATCATTTGTTTCAGTGTATACAGTAACAGAACCAACTATGTTCTGAAACATCTAAATATAATGACATTGATTTCATTTTCTTGATAGCTACGCATCAACAAGAAACAATGGCATGGTTGGGGACTAACGAATCATGTATTTATGCTTGCTGTAGAGGTAACATTGTTTTCTGAAATGGAACTAATAGACAGACACTGACTAAAGGTAGCCAAACTTACAACACTAGTTCTTGTTGGTAACCAAAGTGGCTAACCAGGCTGGATTGCTACTGTAGGTTGTAAACATAAACGTTAACGGCCACACACTGGCTAAACCCCAGGTAACATCAATACACCTATTGAGTTTAGCTAACTATTAACTAAAAGCAGAGACTTCAAATTAAATATATATTTTTAAAATTATAGCTAACCAGTTTGCCAAAACTGGCGTAATTACCGACGAGGAGAAAATAAGTACACAGGAAATGCCTTAGCTAGCTAGATGGCTAACATGAATGCTACTCTGTTAGCTATTTAAGCTAGCAACTCATCCAACTGGTGGGGGAGACAGGGCGTTGGTTACTAAGACTACTAGAAAGCCATAGACAACTATTAGTTTAAAATCACCTTTCTGATACCACAAACGACTCATATATTTATTAATTGATTTCCGGATACATTAAATTATTAGCTAGCTAAGTAGGCTTACCCATAATGTTGACGTTCACTGCCGCTCAGAAACCGATCATTCACAACCCGACATTCCCCTTCTTACCACTTACTGCGCATACTGTACGTACTATGACACACGTAATCTTTCCCTGAAGAGCGCAGAGTACGCCAAATAAAATACGTACAGAAATTGTGAATAGTAAAAATTAAGGACCAAAATGTCTCGCGCTAGTTTAAGCATTGCCCGGCTATCTGTTCGTGCTATCGCGACATCAACATTACAGTTTGGCTCTTTATGTCATTTCTGTGCCATTATCAGAGACCTGAAAGAAAGATTGACTGCGTCTACATAACTACATTCTGAAAACATTTTTGCATTAGAGATCAGTTTTTATAAATGCAGACATAATATTGTGTAAAGGAATTTACTACTCAAAATTGCAGCAATATAACTACAGCAATATAACTAAATGATTATTTAATGTTTATTTTTTTGTTACTGAATGAATAACTTATTCAAAACAATTAGGCCTAGCTGCGCAGAACAACTGCATTCCGATGTGAAAACGATCTGGCGACGGAATGTAAAAAAGCGTCAGTTGTAGCTATAGAAACCAGCACATGGTAATGTTGCTAATTCTAA
Source organism: Umbra pygmaea (assembly GCA_016801145.1). Classification (NCBI taxonomy): domain Eukaryota; kingdom Metazoa; phylum Chordata; class Actinopteri; order Esociformes; family Umbridae; genus Umbra; species Umbra pygmaea. The sequence goes on along the minus strand of JACXGM010018206.1, from coordinate 10,331 downwards.
TTGGTCAAAGAAATAATCAATATAACATTTCCAATTCGGTCACATACTTTCTTATTATATCACCATGATTAAACTGCCACATTGTTGATGAAAACGAGCTCGAAAGACATAATATACGACTGTGTGCTGAAAGTCGGGTAAGATGTCTTTACAGGAACATGCGCATGTATAGTGGATGCAGAACCTTCATGCATACAGTAAGTATAGGTCGCACCTGTTGAGGTTTGATAATGTTATAGCGCTATCGTGTTTGTAAAAATAAAAAGCGCTATCGTGTTTGTAGCATGCATGCTTTTGTATAGTTAAAGAACCAATAAAATGTAGCCTACCAAATGCCACAATATTGAATACATCGTGTCTTAATTATATGGATTTTAAGATCACCCATGGGAAGCAAACGGCAATTTATATAATGTCCAATCCAGACCAAAAATTGAGAAGAGCAGACAAACCATTCCAGATGTCAAAGGAACCAGACAACAAGTAAGCTGTTTTAAAATAATTTCAGGTGTGAATTGAGATTTACACATTTAAAAGTTAACACTAAACCTTTTGCAGGTCTTTTCAAATAACAAATGCACGCATACAATCGTATTTTTTGAGGGATATTAAAGAATTAAGAATTATACTCTTTTCAGGGAATCCCATAATCTTAGAAAGCTTTTACACCTGCTTGCAACTAAAGCTGACACACACAAGGTAAGGCAATTGAGTTAGTATGAATGTTTACGCTCTGTTTAGTGCATGGATGTAGGATGTCATCAGGTTTGTTTCATATATTGTATAATTATGATTTGTTTGCATTACATTCTAGGGGGCAGCATTGTGTAAGGCGCGCAGAGCAAAATCTCAGACCACTCTCCATCAAAATGACTCAAGCAAAATGTGTTTGACTCACACAGCCTCTGAAGATCCAGATCTTGAGAAATTCAGGTATATCTCTGAGTAAAGCATTTTGAAATCCTTAAAATATGACAAATACTATTTCTACATATTTCTTTAGTGTTGAATCTTGAAAATCATTTTAACAGTGAAACATACAGAAATCAACGTTGTTTCAGCAGTCATCCTCAGAATAAACTCTTTTTGAGCATCCTTTCCGCTCTGGTCAAGAACCGACTGTGCAGGTAAAGTCTCATATAGTTCTGTGCAGTGTGTATGTCATCGAATGCTGATATGACGTTAAAAGTGAAGTTGCTCAGTTGTGTCTACTCCCATTGTAGAAGCTGGGTTGACCACGCACCACCTGAGTCCTCCCTTAGAGTGCTCATTTGTTTACGATTGCTTATAAGAGATACACTCTATCAGGTAACACAGCACACGTTTTTCCTCTTTGAAGATGCAGGCTGGGACTTTTGAAATATACAAAATAAGGTTTCAAACCTTTAGTTTTGGCCTGGATGTGTAACATGCTGTTTATATTTGCATAAACATTAAGTAGAATCATTGTCATACCTTTAATTATCCACTTTTATAACCAGTAACTAAAATTATAACTGCATTTTTATTTTATTTGATACATGGCTGTGGCTTAAGTTGTTATTGGAGTTCTAGTGGTAAGGTAGATATGATCTGTAGTGCATTTCCCTGATGTATGACTTCAACAATCTGAAAGCTGTTATCTGATTAACTTCAAACCCTCTTACACTTTCTTTTCAGAGAGTTTTTCATGAACTTCAAGGTGTGGATCTTCTTGCCAGGGTAATTATACTTTAAACATATTTCATAAACCTTTAAACCCAACAGTCCTGTTTGAGGTTTTCTAGCTTGCGCTATAACCCACCCACTCCTTACACTCTGTCCAGTACATGGAGCTGGTTTGCAGCAGTTATCTGGAATGCGAAGAGCAGACATTTGCCATGGAGAAGTTGGTCACTATGACATGTAAGTCATTGATAATCCCAACAGAAAAAAGAAAAACAAGCAGTCTATACTTCTCTTAAAGGAGAATTCCGGGCTATTTCAAAACGTAGCTCTGTTGTTTGCATATCAGAAGTGCTGTCCGTAGCGTTAATAACTCAAACAATCTGTATTGCCAAAACCGTGTTTACCTTTTTCTGCCAATAGACAACCATTACGCATTTACAGGGCAAGTTAAAAAGCGTGCCTTGAGCCACTAAACATGTTCAAAATGTCATTACTAGTCCATATCCATTTGCACTGATTCCTTATAATAAACACAGCGAGTTTGAACAAATAAGTTTGTGTACATACTTTTTTTCGTGTACATACTTTTTGGAATATTGAATTGTATGACTTTGACAATCGACTAGTGTGGACTTCACTGGAAAATGGGAAATGAACTGAGGTATGTACACAAACTTATTTGTTCAAACTCGCTGTGTTTATTATAAGGAATCAGTGCAAATCGATATGGACTAGTAATGACATTTTGAACATGTTTAGTGGCTCAAGGCACGCTTTTTAACTTGCCCTGTAAATGCGTAATGGTTGTCTATTGGCAGAAAAAGGTAAACACGGTTTTGGCAATACAGATTGTTTGAGTTATTAAAGCTACGGACAGCAATTCTGATATGCAAACAACAGAGCTATGTTTTGAAATCGCCCGGAATTCTCCTTTAATGTCCTTACTAATCAGTTATTTATATTGGAGTAGACATGTTTCAGAAACTGTCTGCAGTAGAGGACCAAAGGGAGTGGGTTATTCAGAGTGGAGCTCATAAGGTAATTGATTTCTTTTTAATTACAATATATGATGGTTTTAAATGAAGACCACATCTAAAAATGGACACACTTTTGTATTGTCCTGTCTGGTTGAGTAGGTGTAACTGTATTAAGATTTCCTGCTCGTTTTTAGACTCTTGTAAAGCTCCTATCAACACGTGACAGTGGTATATTACTCGGTGCCCTCCTCGCACTCACTTCATTGGCTGAGAGGTAACTGCTTTTAGAAGGACTTTAGTATATTATGTGGTGCAGTTTTCTGTCTGTGTGTCTTGTAACTACAATACTACTTAAAGACATATGTTGATCTGTTTCATAGTTCAGAATTTAAGGAGAGGATAGGAGAGTTGTCAATTGTGGATAACCTTCTTGTAATACTTCAGGAGTATGACCTACTATCCAAAAGGTACGTAGCCCTCGGCAGTCACACTACTGACTGTCTCTGCTTTACTTCTAGAGAAAAGGCTACATGCCCATTAACTTAGAGCAAAGCTGAATAAATGTCCTCTGGTCCAGTAATGATAGTGTTTTACAACAGAATATACGGTAAGAGCGCAGCATAAAGTTATTATAAGACAGAAACACCACCTAATGATTTTCAAGGATTTTGAGAAGTGGTTTCATTTTTTTCTTGTGGCCAAAACTCAACAGTATGTTCACCTAGGCTAAATATCTGCATGGAGGGCAATACTATTTAACAACATCTGCTCTGACATGCCCTCACTGTACAAAGTTCAAAAAATTAGTTTTAAAACATAAACATAAATCAGGAGTTATATGCATATCACATTAAATTAAATGAGTCGAAATTGTTTTGTTGCCTTAGCTGCCTGGATTTCTTACCATGACGTACAACTAATAGTGAGAAATATGTATGCACAAGGGAGAGTCTCTGAGCAGTGAGGACTTGGTGTAACTTAGTATAGAGAATGCACAAAATATTCTGGAACATTAGCTATCAGAAAGAAAGGTCAACCATGTTGGATCCAAAACAATGGACAACGTTTTGCTCTGATACTGTATGTGTTTTGCAGGTGTTAACCACATTTCCTTTTTTCAGGATGAGTGCAGAGTTGCTGCGGCTGCTCTGTCCAGTTCAGCAGGTGCGTGAGCAGTTAAGGGAGTGCGAGGGTGTGCCGGTGCTGCTCTCCCTGCTGCATGGAGAGAACCTGAAGCTACTCTGGAGTATAGTATGGGTCTTGGTCCAGCTATGTGAAGAGGCAGACACCAGCGCTGAGATACGAACATGGGGAGGGGTGCAACAGCTGCTCCGCCTCCTAAGCAGGTAAGAGGCTACCCTGGATGGAATAATGCAACGTAATTAAGGCAATTTGAGAGACTACAGTAGAATACTCAAGTTTTAGGGGACCTGTGAGAGACTACAGTAGAATACTCAGGTTTTAGGGGACCTGTGAGAGAGTACAGTAGAATACTCAGGTTTTTAGGGGACCTGTGAGAGAGTACAGTAGAACACTCAGGTTTTTAGGGGACCTGTGAGAGACTACAGTAGAATACTCAGGTTTTTAGGGGACCTGTGAGAGACTACAGTAGAATACTCAGGTTTTTAGGGGACCTGTGAGAGACTACAGTAGAATACTCAGGTTTTTAGGGGACCTGTGAGAGACTACAGTAGAATACTCAGGTTTTTAGGGGACCTGTGAGAGACTACAGTAGAATACTCAGG